>WTSP01013678.1:0-19534 GCA_025331215.1 Actenoides lindsayi | reverse complement strand
ACTGATAATTTTGTTGGTAAGATTGGATCAACACAGACAGTCAGAAGTTACAAACATAACATATTAAAAAAAGAAAAAGAAAAAAGCAGGAACCAGTAGGTCTAAACAACTGAAATATATATACAGAAAAAAAGCAAAAACAATCCTAAATTTGTAAGGGTTAAAATGAAAAGAAAATATTTCAGCATCAGCAAATCAGAAACACAGAGAATGCATTATCACAGAAAAGGTAAAATAATTTGTTATAATAAAAATCAAGAGCTAATGAATATCTATCCAAATGCAAATAAGTTTAGAACATACTAGAATAATATTAGTAAAAATATGGTATTATGATGCAATATGAACTGGATATGGGTCAAAATAATAAAACCACAAGACCTGCAAAAATAACTTATCCTTAACATGGTAAAAATGTGTTCAGCCTCTCAGTTAACAAAATAAAACAGTACTTCTATATAATATATAAATTACAGTGCATAAAATATTAGCCAAATTATCAATGCATCTTGCAATATACCTCAGCTATATAGACTACAATTGTATATGGCTCAGAATTAGCTTAAAAGCATCCTTATGATAAAAAATAATCTCACACAGAGAATAAATTACTGCCTTTTATAGCAATTCCCATTTTTTGCACTCCAAGGATTTTTACCATCACAGCATTTTTATTTTTTAGCCTTCAATGGCTTCATTTACAGCAACAATCAACTTTCACACATCATGAAAGAATCATAATGATTAAAATAACCTATGAAAGTGTTTCCATCCTGCAATAAAGCACCTACCTTGTGTGATGCTTCCTTTTATAAAGCCTACTGGTACTAACAGAATGAAATAATAGCATGCCATGTCTTCATGTGTGGATGTGAACTACTAAGCAACCTACATGTTTTATATGCTGGCTGGACTTTTAAGGGTAAGACTTCCCTCCACCTCTGCAGACCAAACTGGCTATCAAGATGAATAATATACTTTTCACCTGGGCAATAGTCTGGTGGTTCAGAAGCCAGTGATCAAGATGATAAAAGAGCTGATTTTAAATACTAAAGAATTTTGGGGTTTTTTTTATGTTTGCAATAGGTCAAGGTTCTCATTTTCTCCATGTAACACCCTGAACACTTTCCTCTTCAGACAGATCTGTAAATCAATAGCAGTTCTTTACATGGAGTCCCAAAGTAAAAGGGACCTGAAGAGTGTGTAACTATAACTGCCTTTAATGCCACTGTTGGGCTCCGGCACTGGGCTGCCAAAGCATCGCCAAAGGGTCTTACAGTGAAATGAAGACCCAGAGAATCTTTGTGTTCTTCTGCCTCCCCAGTGAAACTCAACAAGAATCATTTCAGCAAAGCACTAGTGGTTAAACAACATGAAAACCTGCAAATATACAACTGTTGCACGACAAGAAACTGAAGTCTTCCCAAGCCCCAGTAGCCGTGGTGCACATTTTTCAGGCCTAAGTAAATAAATGTCACCTTGCACATTTATGTCTGTTTAATGGAAACACAGTAGTGTCTGAAAGGCTAATTATTCTGTGCTGAAATGGGTCAGTGCTCTCCAGAGAGCAAGCAGATCATTAGTGAGGGCACAGAAATAAGCAGGTTTGTGTCAGATCTATAATAGGGGGAAATAAACCACTCTGTCCTGTGGGTGCCAGAGCAGGGGCTATTTTTAACAAATTCATCTGAGCTAAAGGACAATGATACATTTTTGAGCAAGAATTAAAATGGGAACCGAATGTCCACTCTTCTGCAGGAAAGTGTCAGGCTTTTGCTGGAGGTGTGGTGCCTAACGTCTTGACTTGACCACGAATGCTCCAGGCCTCAGTTAAAGACCAAGGATGCTTTCGGCACATGGGATGTTCTACATGACTGAGGGTCGAAGGGGCTGAGGTCTCTGGTTTCACAGGAAAAGCATCAAATGCTTTCTTAGCTGCATGTTTTTGGAGGTGATTTTTCTGTCCCTTATCACATATGAACAATTTTATTTTTTTCTTTTTCCTGTCTTGAGCTGTTCTCCCACTTTGACTTTCAGCTGCTACATTTTCTTCCTGATCAATTTTCTACCGTGTCATGCCTTAAAGACAGTTACATTTCCCTCTAAAGTTCCTCATACTCTCTGATCCCCTACTTAATTTCACTTTTGTTTTCAAAATTGCCTGACTATTGTCCTCCATCCCCATTTACAGTCTTCCTAAGCTCCTACTGAAGATCCTTTTCTCTAGTATCTGTGGCAACCCTTTATAATCTTCCTTGCAGAAGCCTTTCAAGATGAGGGCTCCAAGCAAGGTTAAGTCATACAAGTTTAGGATTATACTTACACAAGAGGTCAATCTCCATCTCATTTCACTCCATTTCCTCCTTTTAAAGCTCATGATCAATTATTCTTACTATTCAAAGACTACAACTGTACAAATAGCAACCACATAGGTGGATCCTGAGCTCCAGGAGAGCAGAGGAAACAAGAGCTTACTTGCAGTCTGAATGGGCTGGGGGTTTTCTTGGCCATGATTGTGGCCAAGATTGCCAAATAACAAGACACAAAATTCAGCCACTGCACCTATAAATGTTGTACTCTTTGTGCTATCTCCAGTATTGTGAGAGCTGGTTTGAGCATCTAAGTCCCCAAATGGGTCCCTCAAGTAACGGACTGATTACTTGGACTTTACTGAGCACCCTTTATTTACATCCAGTCCTGCAGTTCCTAGGCATGGTTTCTACCTATGCTCTTCACACACTTCAGTGTTCTTTATCCTGCATGCATTCATTAAGGGAAGCAAACCAGAAAGCACAGGTCTGGAGCAGTGGGGCACTTTGGTTCATAAAACCCCAGAAACTGGAACGAGCCCTAATCAGAAACAGAAGCTCCTCTTTTTCCTATAGACATTTGGAGGCCATAATTCCTTCCTTGTCCCCCTAACTTCTTATAGTGCTCTCCACAGAAAGATGACGACGAGCGGTCCCGTATTTTTTGTAGCTCAGTCTCTGAACTAGAAAGAGGCAGGTGGAGAGGAGGAGGAAGTCAGGAGACTGCATTGATTCATCGATCTTCCTCGCCGAGGCTCCTTTGTATTACAAAATAACTAGCAGGCATTAGTATTGGACACAAGGTTATATCGGAAGGGGCCCTCATTCTCAGAGTATTTGTAATGCTCACACTGTGCTTAGCCAGGCATTAATGATTTATGAGGACTCGAGATGAGTTGCAAAACAAATTTTTTCACCAGGTAATAATGCCTGCCGATGAGTTGTAAAAGGAGAGACAACACAGTGCAGTCCTGGCAGTGAAAAATTATCTCAGCTGTCTCCTGCTAGTCCCTCTTCTAGGCAGCTCCTAATTTTCAGCATTTCCTCCAACAAATGGAATTTCCTGAAACCTTCAAAAAGGGATGTGCTGGGAATCTCCTAGTGGTTATTTATTCCTCTGGTTTCTTTGTTCTTACAAAGGTTTTTTTTTCTATGCTTTCTAACTTTTTTTTTTTTTTAAGTGCAAGGGCAGTTGAAGCCCAAGGTTTCAGCAAGGTGGGAACCAATATTCCCTCTCCTCAGTGAACCACAGCAAATGCTCTCGCATCCACAGTGCAAGGGATTTTCCTTCCTGCCCCAGGTGCACACTTACATTGGGACTGCAGGAACTGAGCCAGTCATTGCTGTCTTCTTCATCATAACTGATGCTAAATCATTCTCAATGAGAGACTGGTTGACTGTTTTCTTCCTAAAAAAGTACACAATAGACACCCCCATGTTCTTTCATAATTACATGAGCCATGTCACAGTAGAACTTAAATGGGACTTGACCTGAAACCTGCAACTGAACATCTCTGCGGAGCTTGTGAAAAGAAGCACTTTCTATCTTGCCGTTATCAGCCTTCATATCATTGCTTGGGGGCATTTAAACATAATTATATTCAGAATCCCAGAGCCAATATGAGCCAGAAGGTGTGAGTGACTTTCCTCAGGTCAGGAACAGAGCCAGGAAGAACTCAGAAGCTTTGATTCCTGGTCCCCAGCTCCATCCATCACACTGCATTTCCTCCTTCTTAATTAATGGACAAATTACAAATTAAACTGAAGAGGCCACAAGCCTTGGATCAAATGTAGGACCAAGAACAACTGTGTAATTGCATAGATCAAGTAAAGGGAAAAGAAGTTATATAGTGAATATTTTTAAAATGACTTATGATCAGAAATAGAAATTAAAAAGGAACTTATTCCCCAAGTTTATTTATTCTGCATTTCAAGCACAGTGGAGACTGGATACCCAGTCAAAGATCCTCTCTAATGCACACTTTGTGGCACAATGGAAGCTCTCAAGTTTATTTCCCCTTTTAATGAAGAACTCTTTACTTAAATTCTAGTAGATAAAGTTTTAAAAGGGGGCAGTAAGAGCTAAAATATAATGAGCTGTGAGATATGGAAGAACACTTTATACAAATAGTATTTTCTAAAATTTGCTTGGAAAAACTAACGTATCATAAAACTGCAAGGGGTAATTGATGAAACATCACTAATTATCCTTGTGAAGAACGTGCAAGAGACCAGTGCTAGCCCAGACAGCCCCATGCTTTCATGATTGGGACAGAAAATATGGGAAAGCCAAGAAAGGTTACCAGAAGGAAAATCCAATTACTTTCTTGCCTTAATAAGCAAGGAGATTAATTCCCAAGGTTATGCTCTAGTTATGTAAAACAAGCATTTTAACCATTAAGTGCCAGGACTGCACACACTTGCTCATTTGATAGACAGTGGTAGAATGTGTGTAGCTACAAGAAATTAAACTGCAAAGCAGAAGACCTAGCAGTCGAATAGGAGTTACGAGAGGTGGCAAAGCGTGTACCACAGTGAACTCATCCGACTGAACCACACAAGAATTCTTGATTTTTGCCAATTTTTACAAGTCTCTCTGTCTCCTCACTGCTATGCCCACAGGCACACAGAGAACCCCAAAGCCTGGAGAGAGCCCCACAAGAAAGTGCTCCATCTATCCTTGCACTGTTGATACGTAGCTTGAAGCAGCTGTGTGAAGAGGTAACAACTAACTGCCTAGGTGCCTCGTCAGGCCAGTCTGATGAAGTTACACAGACACCCTTGGCATTGCAGTGGCTGAGGTTGTTCTCCACTCCCCTGGGGCACCTTGATACTGCAGACCAACTACCACTGAACGTCCTCCCTTAGGGTGCCCCATGACTACTGGGCAGGGCATTAGCTACTTCTCAGCTGACAGATGCACCATCAACTATGGCAGCATCCATGTGGTGTGAAGACAAGTCCACAGCTCTGGCAAACAACATCTCCCTACTTGGGACTGAGGGCAAGAAATAAGTCCCTTATTCTTGTTGGTCCTGAAATGAAATAGTAATAGAGAAAAAGGGTAAGGAGTGAAGCCCTGCGGGACTCATTAATAGATGAGGATGTCTCAAATACTATCTTGTGATTTTCAGTATCCTTCAGACTCTAAAAATTAAATGTCCAGTTATCTGGATTGCCTCTGTAATCAAAAAGTCAGAAACCATGTCTCACATACCCAGCACCTTCTGGATTGTACACTGTGGGGGAGAAAGATGAATGGTGAAACACTGTGCAGTGTCAAGGCTGTTAATGGCTTGGGACGGAGATGCAAAATACTGCTGTATGATAGTGGTGTGTACAGTCCTCCTCTCCCAGTCTGTATTGATTGCATAGTTTCCAAGGGATGACATCCTGCTCCAAAGGCATCTGAAAATGCTGGACTGCTTGTGGCCATCTCCTGAACATTTTGCTTTCATAAGCCCTTAAGCCAGATAAAATGAACTAAGAGAAGTTCAATACTGCCTACAAGAGCACTACAGCCCCAAAGCACAGGCTGGGCAAGGCTGTGCCCTACACAGTCTCTACTACCCAGGCACACTCCCAAGTTGAGATGGAGAGGTATCGCTGCTGGCACAGCTACACCAACCTCTGAACAAAAGGCAACGAGAGTCATCTTCTGCTGGGTTTCGTCAGCACAGCAATATGAAACACAAGGTGTGAAGTTGTCACACAGCTATGGCAGCAGGACTTCATAGTGCAGGCCAAACTTTCTAGATCTTAGTCTTACTGACATTGTTATATACCTATGATGCTAAAAAAACCAGTACCAGATGCTGGAGAGTGGGAAAATATTTTTAAATACCACACATATGTGGCTGGATATGATAATTCTACACAAAGGATTGCTGGCAATGAGATGCCCCATTGCAGTAAATGATTTTCTTGTTGCCCATATAGACAAATTCTTTTCACCTTATCATGATGAGAAAGGGTCAACAAAGTCAGCTGTGGTGATTACTCACTTGAGGAAGACAACTGCAGCTCTATGTGTAAATGGAGCCTTTCTAAAGATATTATAAACTCAGTGAAGTCACCATATCATATTTTGACACCAATTTTCAGGCTATTATCAGCATGAGAACTGCTGTTAGGAGGTACCTCAAGGATGCCTTCACACATTACAGAGTTGATATTTCCCTGTTATTAGGCTGTAGAACTATTTCAAAATATTTTCTGACTATATTCAGAGATGAACTACACCCCTAACTTCTAGAAAATCTACTTTAAAAAGAAACTCTGGAGAGATTTTGGTACCAGTTATAATAAAAAAAGGGAGTTTGGGGGCTAGAACAACTTTGCTGCCTTGATTTATAAGGTAATATCTTCTACGGTATCCATGCCTTCTAATTTATAATCACACATGGTTGGAAATGCACAGTGAGCATATGTAACTGTCTTTGACAATGAACTGCATTTACATTACATGTATGGATGCAAAGAATGAGAAAAAATACAGACACAATCTGATCTCTTTTTGTTTTCCAACACATACTGTGATCCATGGAAGGACAAGCAGCATGACCAAAGGATCCAGCATAAAAATATCCACAAAGATGTTGAGATAAAGATGCAGCTTCCTATATCAGGATCTGGTGGGTATTTTTGGTCTTTTTTTTTTTTTTCAGAATTCCCCCCTGATTAAATATAAAGTTGGCTGCAGCCTGTTCTATATTGGCCAAGGCAAACAAACCTCAGGGGATCCCAGCAAATTGCTAGCCTGGCCCCCTATTCCATATATAACATGCCACTATTTCAGTTAGCACTGTAACTTGATTTCCAGGCAGACAATACTTTTCTCTGGAGACAAAATGAGAGAGAGAGACAGACAGAAAGAGAAGGGGAAAAAAAAAATAAATCCAAGAGTGTTGGAAAAGCAGAATATCCCTGATTCAATGAGAAATTTTGTTCTGATTGTTTTATTTACTAGCAGGCAGCCCTGGATATCAATACACACTCAAGGAAAGGCTAAAATATTTATTACTGTGTGATCTGGGATGGATTCAGTATTACCCTAATTGCTCGTAGCAGAAGACTAGCAGATAGCTTTTAGACTTTTTTTGATCTCTTTATGTAGTGCAAAGCATTAGCTAAACGTTTCCTAGTTTTGAAGGCTTGGAACAAGAAGCACCCATCTGTGAAACCGAGAGTGTAATCAACAGGGCTCCCCGACATGTCAGCAACAGTCAAACGCTGACCAGTTCTGGTGGTGTAAGAACAAAAGCTGCAAATTGTGTATTAAGAGCAATCAGTCACACTCGTGTGCCTACGGACAGCCAGCAAACCAAGTGCTTGTTTTCCAAAAGAAGAAGAAAAGAGAAGACAGGTTTCTGAAAACAAATCAGTGATGCATCCAGGATGAATTGCACACATTGAAGTAAAAAAAAAATAATAAAATAAAATAAATAAAACTGTAAGGTGTAACACCTGACGATCAAAGACTTCAAAGCACTTAGCATACGTTAATTAGCAATGGGCTGGGGATTTCTCTGCCCGTTGTAAGCAAAGGCAATGCTGCCCAGTTTCAGCAGTGGCAGGACTTGTAGTTTTTTCTTAAAATGGATGTAAGTGTAATCAACACAATTCTCTGAAATAAATCCATCTTTACTGACCAGTAGCAACATACCTATTTTTCTAGCATTCATATACTGCAGTATATGATGCCTAATGAAAGCAAATAAACCCAACTCCAATCTCACCCTTTCAGAAGATACTATGCAGCATCTATAAATAATAAAGTACTAAATCTAAGTACTGAGGCCTATATACTGAGTGGATGGCTTAATACCGGCCATATGTTATGCACTGGGTTAAATGGATGTGACAGCATCTCTTAGTACAGTGGACATCTCATATGATAGAGAACTGTTCTTTTGGTGTAGACCGCGTCTCCACAACGAGCTTCAGTGATTTCTTACACTATCAGAACAGAGAAGTGTAATCAAATATTGCAAAATAAAGAAATGGAAACGCTGCCAGTCAACAGGAGGCCCTCCCTTGGGTAGGGGTAGTCTGCAACCCAACAACTTTGCTTCAACAAGGGGTTCCCTGCTCTACAGCTTCAGCATGTGTCCACGGCTGCACTCATGTCCACTCACAATTACAGAAGTAATTATAGTAGTTAAATACAAGGCTGATAACTTACCTAAGAATCATAAATGTCTACAGGTTTGGAAAAAATTATAAATAAGCCATTTTTTTTGTGCCCCGCGAACATTAGGAACACAGCATCGTATGTTAAAAAAGCCATAATTTGTTGCAGATTTCCTTTGAACAGCTCCCTACTTACAACATTTACAAATCTCTAGATTCTACCTGTCCTAAAGATGTGAAAGACTTTGTAATTAATTTTTTTTTTTCTTCTTTTATAAGCACTGTAAAGTTTTCCAAGTCTAACAGTATTGTAGCTGCTTAGGAAATGTTTTGTAAAATCTCCTCTTCGCTTCTGCCTAACCCATGTTTCCCCTTAATAGGGTAAAGCCTGATTTTGAAATCTTTATTTTTAAACAAACTTTTCAGAAGGTGTTATTGTTAATATTAAGGATTTTTGTATGAATCCTAACAAACCCACCTCCTAGTATCTGTGTTGCCTGAATAGTGAGTTTGTACAGTATGGCAAGAGAATATGAGCTGTGGCTGACTGATAATGTAAGAAACCATTTAACTGCAAATGTTGTTCATATTCATAGAGGAACAAATTATCAGCAAGTGCTTAAGTAGCTGCCTTACCAAACTCAGAATAAAAAAAAAAAAAAAAAAAAAAAAAGACTTAAAAAAAGTCTGTTGAGATTAAAGGACAAAGATATATTTAATGAGTATTAAAATTTATGGGCTCTCTAAGAATTAAGCAAGCTTACAGACTGTTTTGAGAGCTGAATGGCTTTCACATAATGAAGATGGTTGATAAGACTGGGCTAAAACATTTCAAATACAAATAAAAACTAAAGGGACACCTCAGAAAACGCGGTGATTAAGTCAAAATTTCAACTGCGAAGGCAATATACAAATCTCACAACCATTTAATAACCCCAAAATGCCACTAAGACCAACCCGTGAAGGTGCTGAACCTATGAAAGGATGACAACGGGCAATTTTAAATCTAGACAAGCATGAAAGAAGCATGTTTTTCTCCTTCTGTGTAGTTATGGAAACAGAGAGATATAAAACCCCTCCTAACCGAACAAGGGCTTTTTTCCTCTCTCTGCTCCCATCCGCAACTTTACAGCTGTCACCACAAGTCATCCCGCTCTCTCCTGCCATCCAGCAGGCAGCAAGCAGGCATCTAAGGCGAGGAGAGAACAAAAGAGGCTGCAATACAGCTTCAGTTCAAATGACAGCCTCACCAGGGCTCCAGCTTGCACTGTGAAGACAAAGTTGTAAAGTTTTACGGAAGAATTGAAGTAAATTTCTTTTCTAGAAGTCTTTGTGGGAAATCAAAGATCTATTTTAATTTAAGATACTAGCAGCTTCTCTGCTAATGACTGAAATATCGAAACCAATAGCTCCCCATCAGTAGTCTGCAGGATGACGGGGGTCCATAAAGCCACTTGCACTGTTCTGAAAAGCCGTAGATAGAGTAAAACATTAACTGTTTCCAGTTTTGAATCTAAATGTGAAAGATACTGAAATGTTCAGAGGTGCCGAGGGCTGACAGGTATCTCGAAAGAAGTTATCGAAGCCGTGGTGCAGATCTGGAGAGGGGACATGCTACAGCTTTAGGTAAACAGAAAACAATGGGATCTAATGTAGATGGAAGATTCTTGATGGGAATCGATTTGTCTGTCTCACACAGAAAACCAGAAATGCATCGACACAGATGATGTAGAAACTTTCTTTGGTACACTGGAGTTAGCAAAAGTCACATCAGTATTCCAATCGATTTGTTTCTTGGGCTTAAACTAGAATATAATCCAGGGTGCCAAATTTCAAATGGAAATGGATGTCCATCTGTAAGCTCCTTTACTGATCTGCGACACACTAAAACAGGGCTTACTATGAATTTGGAGGAGAGGGCTGCCTTTGAAGCATAGGGCATCACTCAAAGGGCAGATGCTTTCTTGCAGCCTCAAATTCAGTGATGGCATCTCCAAAAAGAAACACACAGAACTGGAAGTGAAATAATCACCATTTATTGTCTGTGGTCCTTTTAATTTTCAGTTTGCATTCTTCAGGAACAAACAGTTGGTGATTACTTCATCTTCAATGGTATTTTGCCCTGTGACAGAGAGTAGAATCTGGTGTCTCTAACTAGTGCGAGCTGTGTCTGAAGTGGTTTCAGGAGAGATAATTATTATAATTTCATTTATTATTTCTCATTTCTCTAGATCACTGATTTTCTCCCATTATATAAATATTTATGAAACTTAGGGCATTTCTAATTAACTATATGGTATTAGCAGTTTATATGTACAAAGGAACAACCCTGGGTACAAACTCGTTAAAAATCTATAGCTAAACTTCAAAGGCTTCAGGATTTCACCTCTGGTGTACTTGCCCTCTCCCCACTCCGGCAGCGGAAGGCTAACGCGTATTTAGAAAGAACAAATACCTACCTGTGCAAAAGTTGCCCTTTACGTTTCACAGTAAATGTCAATATTTCAAAAGTTGGTTTTGTCTGCCCAAGTATCTGTGACCCTTTCAGTGGACTGAAGATTTCATATACACGGTTTCTAAACTGAAAACTGTTCTGAAGTTTTGTTTTTTTTTTCCCTTTTCATTTTGTGTACGTTTTTAAGTTGCTTAATAAAATGTCATTAACAGTGACAATCCCTGTGCCGATGTCTTCAGGTTAGTTTGGAAGCATTTTTCTAGGTCATTATTTTTAATTAATACAACGAATTAGTATATTTTTATTCAAAATGTCAAACTGTTTTAATCATAACGCAAATATGAAACATTAACCTAGAAAAACAGGATGCTTCTCTGGTACTAAATAGCAACAACATAATTAAAAGCATGACATTCTCAAATGAAAATAGAGTATTTGACCATTTTACATATTAATGAGCTATCATATCTACTCGCTATTTATATTTTATTAAAACTGGATAACAAATGTAAAATACATTTTGAAACAACATCATCTCTCGTAACAAATTCTGGAAATATGTACCTTGTTAATGATGGTTAAGTGACTTTTCTAATTAATGCGATTTGGAAAAAACTCTAGATTGAAATGGTGTCTTGCAGCAAAAAATAATTTCAAGGACAATTTATTTCAGTGAAGACACTTCCAACACTACATCAGGCGGTAGCTGTTTGTCTATAATCGGAGCTTATTTAACTCAGTTATGGCTGTGCGGTAACTGGTAGGGTTAAACTGATACAAAGACTTTTTAAGTGGTACTAAGGGTTTACCACACCAGTTCAACTGGGAACAGACTACGGTTCCCACTACTGTACTGAAAAATATGTACAGTAACACAGACACGTGCTTGCAATGCCATCAAAGGAACATGCTTGCTTCATTTCCTGACACTTTTTAATGTTAATTTTCTAGTCAGATTAACTTACGTCTTGGGTTTTGTTTAGTTTTCCTTTTCTCCTTTAACTGTTACATCTTTATTCTTCGTTTCCTTCTTGTACACTTGTGATTTTCTCCTAGCAGTACTTTTTTAAAGGTAGCAATATATCATTGAAGAATGTGATTAAGATAATTTGGTGCATTCCTAAGACATTAAATTGCTAGACTGAAGTGTAATTTGGGTAGGCTGCAACCTTTTCAAAGAAATACATAAAGCTGTAAGTGCAAAATAAAATAGAAGATGAAGCAGCAGCTCTGGGGTCCTTATCTGAAAGAACTCTGAGAAATAAAAAAGCCCAGAAGATTTAGATTAAATTTTGCAAAATGTCCAAGTAAGTAACTTTCGAGCCTGGAACTTTACAGCTCTTGAAAAATTAACCTATCTATAACACGTCATAAAGAAAAACAACAATTTCTCCTGAAATAATAGGGTTGAACTGCTTTTGACTAAGTAATGTCAAAGGTTAAAAAGATTAAGCTGGAAGGAAAGTACCTACTCTCTAAAACAGCCATTCATTGGAACTTTAAACCTCTATCTATTCTGCAGGGAATAGTCTGCAGTGACAATTTCACCAAAAAAAAGTGAGGTATCCCTTTTTGTAGGGGACTATACAATTCTTGTCTTAATCACACAAATTCTACTTAATTTTAATGCCAATCTTTAATTCTGGTTGTAATAAAGAAGCCAGAGTTCAAAACTGGAGTCCAAACTCTAGCTCATCTTTTGGGGTTTTTTTTCCCTCTGTACTTGATGGACCCAAAAAGTAACCCAAAGCAGTTACTTCATAGTCTTTAGTATTCAATCTATAAACGATAAAAATGAATACAACACTTCCAAACAACTGTGGAGTACTGAATAGAGCTTCTAGAACAGAAAAAGGCATTCAGTAAATGACTTGGTTTGACTCTCCTTGAGGAACAATCTTTTTCAAGTGCTTTTTGAGAGCAGAAAGACAAGATGGTTGCCGTACACTCCGATATTTGGTGGTGCACCGAAACAATGTCTTCCCTATGTCAAAAATTAAGAGACCCACAAAGATTTCCAGTATGTTAAAGAAAAGCAATCTTATTTATTTATTTTTTAATATGTAACAAGCCAGGTACTGTAGATTTTTATGGAATCTACTGACAAACAAGGCTGCTGATTATAATTTGGGGCTATATTCTTTTCTTTTTTTTGCAAGAAGAAGAGAGCCAAATGGAAGGCATGTTCTTAAGTGCCAAAGGTAAAGGTCAAGATCATAATGAAAATCTGGTACTATTAACTCTGCAAAGCAGGGTTGTTTCAGGACTGTGCCAGTGGCAGAAATCATCCTGCAAATGATCAAATAGATTGTTTTACGTTGGGAAATACACATACTGCCCCACATACAAATACTACAAGTGATACAGGAACATTAATAGCCGGTTATGCTGGAGTTAAATCCTCACAGACCAGGCTAACTCTAAAATAATGCAAGTAGAAAAGATTTTTAAAAGTTAGACAACTTCTTAAATGACAGGTATGAAGAGAGAAGCCCTCTGCTACATTGGACCTTCCTCAAAGAGACTTTTTTCCTCCCGTGAAAACAGAGTTATAACTATGCAGCTGTGGCAGATGTTAGTATATGAATATTTATATATCCAGAGGATATTTTGTTCTACCTCACCAGGCACGTTAATATTTGAATAGAATAATCAAAGCACTGAGTTCACGAAGCAAACTGTCCTCTCACCTCCTCATAGATAGATGTGGTTCATATTCTGAATGATGGGATGCTCCTGATGCACTCAGCCCCAAAGCTCACACCTGCATTACCTCGTCAGGTACCTCCAGACCACAAAAGGGAGTGCAGGGTAGCAGCCCTGGGTTTCCAAAGGACTCATGGCACGACAGAAAACCAGCACAACACGGCACAGCGATGTGTGGAAATCACTAGCTCGGGACCACATGCAGATTGGTCGGATGGTGCTGTGCTTAAGGTTATGGCTCATACTCTAGGAAGGACTCCAGATGTCCCAATGGTATAACTAACCTGCATTTGGACCTGTGACAACAAAGACCTCCCAGCACAGTATGGCATGGTTTGCTCCATCAGCTTAAGCTTCCTTTAACATAAACTGCTCTAAATCTCCCTTCTGGCACCTAAAGCGAAAGCACCCCATGTTGTCCCGAAGCATGGGCCGTCATGGGCTGGAAACTTCAACAATAAAATTGAAATGCAGCTTTTTATGGAGCTATAGAAAATCTAGAGTTTTTATGAATAGTGGTAACACAACAAAGCTTTTTAAACCAGAACTAAACTAAGTTTCTGTTTGAGAAGCACATTATGTAGACACTCATACATGAAAGGTGCTGACATTACTGTGGGAGGAATCTAAATGGCATTAAAGCAAGACTATGCCTCAAATTGCTTTTTGTGCCTTAAAAACCAGCAAAGGAGAACAATGTATTGCACGTACCTATTCATTTCTACCAGACTGGAAAGTAACAGAACTCTTGCCCTTTTATCAGTTTCAAGTTGAAGTATTTATTTGGTATGCCCATTTTCAGTTTTATAACTTCACATACAAGATTTACATGCACTGGCAATATATATGGTTAACTCAGTCTTATTTCCCAGTATTAACAGGATCCTATGTGGATCAATGTTTTTAATAAGAAGAATCACAGCTATCCTTGAGTGACGGAAAAATAACTGAGCTATCTTCATTAAAATCTTTCTTTTTTTAAAGGAGAAGCAGGACATTCTTTGGAAAATCTACAAAATACTCAAGGAAAACATCTGAGCGGGTTGTTTTTTCTCAAGGCTGGGAAATGCTAGAAAGATCTTTGATCTGTCAGCTTTGACAGTTGTTTCAGTCCACCTCTGTCAGCACGGCAGCAGACGGCTGAGGATGCGAGCTCTTTCCTCGCGCTCAGTGGTCCCTCAGGTAGAGGACAGGAGAGCACTCCTCAAAACGCTGCTTATTAAACTTGAATTGTGATAAACACACTCGCGTGCTTTTACTGAGGGTACACACTTTGGGCTGAAATGAATCAAATCTACATTTAGCCGTGTAAAAGGCATTTAGCCTTCACTTCATTACCCAGGCTCCTTCTGCAGACAGAGACAGGCACCTCCAGAGGGGGAATCTTCTTGCTTCCTTGGACATCTGTTTCAGCACAGCTGGGTTTCCCCCAGGATTGTCCATCTCTCTCTATTAAGTACAAAGGGAGGCTATCTGATGAGTTTTGATTAGCCGCCTGCATTTTTCAACTCCTTTGATCCAGATGGGTTGACTCCCATCCACTGAAAGGCAAAGATTGCTGAGGGCCGCCCTCAGCGCTCCCAAGAGATGGGGGGCACTCAGGACAGGAGCCACTGGCATGAAGGACACCATGTCTATGCTGGCAGCTGATTACGATAAAAAAAGGTCTCCTGGTCCGGGGAAAATCAGCACATGGCTTTTTTCACTATTTGAGAAGTCACTGGGAGGAACTGAAGAGGCTCCCTTAAGTCATAAAATCTCTGAAAGCTCTGAAGAAAAAAGCATGTGGACTGAATGCAAGGAGAGAAAAGGGAATTCAGACAGAAAGAGAAGGAAGTTTAGGGTTTACTTTTGACAACTAAGATGCTGGTCTGGGCGTAACTGAGGTGGAAACCTGTTAGAACCCAAAGGCTGGATGACTGCTTTGGAATAGTAGCTACAAAAAAGCAAACCTTATTTGGTACTGTTTTATTCCTGGCCTATTCTAGTGCAACTTTCATTACAAAATTGCCACTCAGAGCCTAGGAATATTTGCCGTCCAAAATCACATTGAAGAATTGGAGTAATAATTTCTATATCCAAAGAGACTGAGTAACCACAGTAGCATATCAAAGACAGGAGAAAGAGTGCTAGATATGCATAGGAGGCAATTTATTTATTTAAAAGCATTCAGGAAAGGCTGTCTTTAATCTGAACTACTTCTGCCAAAAAATTTCAATGAGCACTGAATGAAGTGCAACTTCAGACTTTGATCTCTTTATGTGTTTACACCACCCCACTGCTTGATGTCTTCACCATCCCCTGCCACACACTGCTGGCTGATTTTCCTAGGAACGGGCTACTCATCCCCCATTGCATCCTTCACCACGGCTGGGCTGTGATCCCCAACGCGCTGCTATCCCACAGCCCCTGACCCTGCTGACACAACAGCCCTTCCCAAGACATTCTGAGGACAGGCATGGGGCAACCTCCGCTGCCTGATGGCAAAGTCAACAAGCAACACCTTCGCTCTGGCTCTGGAAGTCCAAACACACAGATCTGATCAGAGAAGCAACACGGTTCTGTTCGCCTTAGAAACCAGGCAAACATCCTTTGAAACATTAAGAGCCACAGCCAGGCTGGGACTTACCACTCCAGCTTTACCCTGCAACCCGAATCTCCCAGCTGACAATGAAATGCTTCGTTGCTGCTCTGCCAAGATGTAATTTTCTTTCCACCCAGCAACAGGCACAAAGGCATTTGAAATCACATGGTAACCCTGACAGGCGCTCCAAAGCCTTTCAAGGCCAGCAGAAAGAAAAGACAGAGAGAGAGTGAAAGAAAGACAGAAGGAGTATGCAAGGATGGGGAAACTACACTGAATTAGAGTTAATTAAACCCAAGCTTTGACAATGTTTAAATAACAGGATTCTACACCTAGCCCTGGAATGCCTGTAAGAGCTGTCATTTCATTTAAAAGAGCACAATAGCTAAATGTCAGTCTCCAGGCAGATCTTCTGCATCTTTCTGATACTGTATTAAAAAAGTTATTATAAAGCAGAAGTTAGGAATTTTTTTCAGAGTTTGATAATAGCCTTCTCAAACTTCACATCACAAGCACTCAATACGGCATTTTTTCATGTGAAACCGGGAGGAGAATTATCCTGGATAGCACCAGGAAACCAAAAAACCAAAATCTTGAACTCTCTGAAGCTAAATCTCAGTCTACTCAGGAGATGAAAAAAGGAGAGTATTCTCCTAGTAAGACACATCATCTAATAGTAAAATGCTCCTATAATAACATCAGTTTATAAAGAAGATCAGAATCCCCTCCACATTTGTAAAACATTTGATTGTAACTTAGTGATTATTGTGCTGCACTTTTTAAAAGAGCAGTGCTAATACTTGGAAGCGTGATGTTCAGCTTTTCATCTTCAACGTGCTTTAAGAATGATCTCATCAGTTCTCCCCTAGCCTATTCAGAGATGGCTGTGGATTTCTTTTCAACTGCAGGTTTTGAAAGATGTTTTCTCAGCTTGAATTTATTTGCATTAGCATTTCTAATCAAAATAAAGACAATCAGAAATTAAGTACCATGTTTTAATATAAATGTTGATAAAGAAATCTTTCATATTTTAAGCTACTTTATTGAAAATAGTTTATCTTCAATGAAATTTGGCTGTTCTGTCTTCAGATACTTAACATTTAAAATTTTGCTACGTTCATATTTGGTTTTGGTATTTAATCTCTTATCACTCACAAGATACTCAAAAGCAGAAACATGCAAAAAGACCCAAATTGCCAAATCAGTGTACAAGAGTTATATGGAATAAAAATGCAGCAAGATAATATTTAGTCTCCCAATAGTGATCTTGATGCCCTGTAGTATATTAAGAATAGTACTAAAGGCTTCTGATGACAAACTTGACACATCCATTTGCCTATATCTTGGAGGGAATTATTAAAATAAAGTAAGGTCACAGAGGTAACCCACAGCAGAGGTAGCCATTTAGAAGAGATGACAACTTAGATGCTCCTCACTCTCAAACAGCAGAAAACGACCTTATTTTGCACCAGTCAGCTGGTAATGCCACACTAGTGAGTGCCTCTCCAGATAGGAAATCAGAGGATGGCAGCTGAGCTTCAAGTGATCTTGGTGTAGGTAACAGAAATAGGATGCTTGAGTTCAATCAAAAGCACAAGCAGAAAGGTAATCACTAAGGACAAGATTCAAGTTGCCTGAGGACCTTGGTGGACACAAATTTTTGAGTAACCTAGACAGCATGTGCATCACCACTGCAGTGAAGCACCCAAAAACTCACTGGGCATCTTGCTTGTGAGGCTGAAGCTCCTTGTTCACCAATCCTACAGCTCTCAGTCCCAAGTCCCAGCCCACGCCAAACTCCACTGTAGTCCAGAGAATGGCATCAACACTGCCCTGGGTCCAGAGGATCAGAGTCTGGGGGATGCCTTCTCCAATGACAGTGAATAATTGATTTCTGGCTGAATGCGAGAGGCTATAAGAAACACTGACAGGTAGGGCAGACTGAAAGTAGGACTTCTGTAAGGGTTGCTTTTGAAATTGTTTAAATACTAGCAGAAATCAGCAAAATGAGGTGGATGGGGTAGACTGCCTGACTGCAATACGGGCTGAATCTCTCCCTTCCAGAATACATTTATGTGCATGGAAAACCCTCCCTTCCTCTGGGAGGCTGTCAGATGTTAAATAAATGATCGGCTGAAATACAGCGGGCTCTTTGTGGGAGAACGCAACACCGAACTCTTTTAGCAGTTCTCCCTCTCAGGTGTACCTGAAAGAATTTCAGTGTCGTGCTACAATATGATGGGGTCACCGAGACACAACACTATCCACAGTGTGAACCTCGCAGCCGCACAAAAGGTGCCAGGAAATCAAACACAGGACAAATGACATTTCTAAAGGCAACAAATAACTCTTTACTTCTATCTTGTGGAAGCAAAAGCAGAAAGGGACAACACTGAAAAATACAGGAGATGAGAAAACCCCGGGCTATTAATAGTTTCAGTATCAATTAAAACAGCACAGATTAAAATATTCCTTTTTTTCCCCCTCTGTTGGGCTCTACCACCCCACTTAAAATCCCCTCTCTTTAAACAGTAACCTTCAAGGATCTTAACATGGGTCTAGATTTCCTTGTGTGTCTCTGTCTGGCTGAGAAATCTGTCCTTCCTAATTACTTCCAGAGCAGTGACAAAACCTTGTTGATCCGACCAAATTCTGGCAAGTAAAACATTCAGAACTGTAACTATGAGCATGCCGACTGCTGAGAGACAGGGATGATAATAGCATGGTTGGTAACAATAACAGGGAGATAGGGTAGGATGAGAACTTAATTTTTGGCCATGTTCCATTTAAAGCAAGTACAAAAGACATCTAAAAGAGATGTCAGAGGCATGGACTCTGACAAGACATCTAAGCGAAGATGTCAAAGAGGCAAGGGGCTGCTTACAGAGATTTCACTACCTGGCTGAAGTGATACAATCATCCTTCTGGACTGTCTCCCCAGACTGAATACAAATATGATAAGTGATTTCTTTTTTTTTTTTTTTTTAATTGAGAAGGCAAGACAGTCTTAAAGATCTTCATTTGCAATATATTTTTGTTGCAAAACCTCGTATTAGGAAGTGTGTTGCCATCAGAAGCAAACACTCCCTTCTCTTGATGGAAAACACGCAGTAGTTGCGTGGTTTACAGTGGGCAGATACACTAGTGGAAATATTTCAGTGCTTTACTATTTATGCTTCAAATAAATAAGAGAAATTTCTCATTACATTTTTGAACAGTGAGTCACTTCTGCTTGATCTGTTCTCTGCAGTCTACTGTACCACTATATGATACTTCCTTCCTTCCTTCCTTCCTTCCTTCCTTCCTTCCTTCCTTCCTTCCTTCCTTCCTTCCTTCCTTCCTTCCTTC
>WTSP01013673.1:0-17632 GCA_025331215.1 Actenoides lindsayi | reverse complement strand
CAGCAGTGATCCCTGGGGGACTCCACTAGTTACAGGTCTTCAGCTGGACACTGCACCATTGATCACCACTCTTTGGGTTCTATTGTGTAGCCAGCTCTTAATCCATGCCACTGTTCATTTTTCTATCCCACAATTCCTAAGCTGGCTTACGAGGATGTTATGGGAAACTCTGTCAGAAGCCTTGCTAAGGTCAAGGTAGACTGCATCCACTGGTCTCCCTGCATCTCCCCATTTAGTTACAACATCATAGAGGGCTATCACATTAGTCAAGTGTGATTTCCTCTTGGTTCCCCAGTTTAAGAGGGACAGGGAAGTACTAGAGAGAGTCCAATGGAGAGCTACAAAGATGACAATCTCTCTTATGAGGAAAGGCTGAGAGACCTGGGGCTGTTTAGCTTGGAGAAGAGAAGATTCAGAGGGGATCTTATTAATGTTTACAAATATCTGAAGAGTGGGTGTCAAGGAGAAGGGGCCAGTCTCTTTCAGTGGTGCCCTGTGATAGATAGGACGAGGGGTAATGGTCACAAACTGGAACACAGGAAGTTCCACCTCAACATGAGGAAAAACTTCTTTACTATGAGGGTGACAGAGCCTGGAACAGGCTGCCCAGAGAGGTTGTGGAGTCTCCTTCTCTAGATACTTTCAAGACCCGCCTGGATCTGTTCCTTTGTGGCCTGCGCTGGGTGATCCTGCTCTAGCAGAGGGGTTGAACTTGGTGATCTTCAGAGGTCCCTTCCAACATCTACCATTCTATGATTTTCTGATTCTCTGACTCACCATCATCCCTTCCCCTCTTGTTAAATTGGCTGGAAACACAGAATTGATAGGAGAAAATAAACTTGAGGCCACAGCTGTATGTAAGGGACAAACAAATCCCTGCTGCCCAGGCAGTCTGTGTGGCTTTTCTGATCACTTTATTACTCTGCCACAAGAAAGGATTCCTAATTACCTCTTTACATTAATGAAAAGGAAACATCAGCCAGACTAATGCCTAAACAGCCTTCTGTAAGGTTTTCACCAGTACCAGCAGCTGGCTGTGTGACCTTGTGTGTACTCCTCCACCTGCCTTCATTTGTCAAGCCTAAAACGGGAACAATTTACCCAGGCCCTTCGGCTGCTTTAAGATTGCATTATTGCAAAAAAACCCACTCAAGCCCATGCCCACATGCAATGCAGACGCACTATATATTATTAACAGGATGTGGCCGAAGGAAAAGAGAAACAGAGGAAGCAATTTTTCAAAGGCTTTCTTTCACCTCATCCCCCCCCAGAATAAGGCAGAGCCCCAGCAAGTTTCCAAAATGCTGGATTGGATTCATTCAGTAATACTGACCCCCTGACAGTCTTCAGTCAACGTGCATGACAGGTCTTGTAATTTAAAAGATTAAAAAGAAAAGGCTAGTGTTCAGTAGAAGTACCTCAGCAACTGCTGAGAATATAGAGAAGGAAGATGAAGGCAAGGCAAAGGGAAAGGGGAAAGTAAGGGGAAAGAAGGAGGACAGAAAGGGGAAAGAAAGGGGAAAGAAAGGGGAAGTTGCCAAAGCCATCAGGAGCAGGAACATGAACTGTGGGAAGCATCATTTGCTGTCTCCATGATTATCTGTCCACATTTAAAATAGCTGCATACAGGGATTGGGGTCACATTCTTGACATGTTACTTGCAGAGACAATAGCCCCAGAAACAAAGTATTTCCTGTGTTGTCCTGCAGCTGGTGCAAGCAAAGCAGGTCTGCTAGCAAAGACAACAAAAACCAACTCACTGGTAAAACTAGAAATAAGAAAAGCACTTCCCAAACCTCAATGCTATGGGGTGCCTGTGCTCTTCCCACGGGAGACTGCTGCTGCTCTTCTACTGCAGGCAAGACTAAGGGGCTGTGCAAGGCTCTTCTCACAATGCTGGCAGTAACACATTGGTTTTTTTCATGAACTAGCTCCTCCGTGTTCACCAGCCCACCTTTTAGGGACAGTCTGCCAGAATTCACACAAACTACTTGTACATCAGTAGTCCTAGTTCCCTAGAAAAGGGTGGTGGGAATCAGGGTCTCATCCATGGGGCAGGGAAGCTCCTGCCCAGGCTGCACAAAACAACAACCCACAGCACACTCCTTACCTTTGGACTAAAATTCAGCACCTCAAAGGGAGGGGGTTTGGCCAAGTCACTGGCCACATTGAGACTGGAGGGCTTTTCCAGTGTAACTGGAATTCTTCTAGAATTTGCTACTTTTTTTGCTCTTTCTTTTTGAAATAAACATTTTAGGTTCCTTGTGATCAGCAAGAAGAAGAAACTGGCATGACTAGCTATGGACATAATAAGGAAAATGGTAACTCTCCCTTCTGCAAAACATGAGCTAAGCCTTCCCCGAGGGCTCTTTCCTAAGCTGCAGTAACTGGCAGGTGAGAATACAAGAACTACTCCATAGCATGACACTTTCCACCTATCACACCTTTCGTGTTAAGCCTGGTATGTGAGAAAGAGCTACATAATATGAATAATAATAGAGGCATGATGTAATTGCAGTACGAGAAGTTCTTTGAGCAGCTTCGTATACAATCTGAAAGCTGATGTCAGTTGCTGGGAACATTGCAGTTAAATTGTGGAGGAGATGAACATGTGAACTCATCTAAAGAAAGGTGGCGTTTACAAATTCCTACTTGTTCACATTTATTCTCTGCTGAGCACACAAGCAAGCTTTAGCACATTGTGCACTCATGTTTCAGTAGAGGTTGATGCAGTTCCACAGATTTCAGGAACAATGGTGCTAGTTACAGACTTGAATGGGCCATTTTAAAGGTAGTGGTCCCACTGAAAAGGAAAGCTTCATTTTGTGCAAAGGTGTGTGTCAAATAAGCACACTGTGGACAAATACTTCCACTTAGCATTTGATCTCATGTCTGCCTCGTTTTCCATCCTGTAATAGGAAAGGTTCCAGGCTTGGACCTTCCACTGGGGAAATAAAGAACTAAATATATGATTTGAGTAGAAAAGAAGGGAGGCTAACAAGCTTTCCCCAGCCTTTCACGTGACATAGGTTGAAGCTCGGCATGAGCTGGCCAAGGGAGCTGTTAATTTACCCCAGAGCTCAGATCCCACCAAAAGGCAGAGCCAAGACAGGCAAAACCTGTTCTAAGGGAATATCTGCACACGATACCAGGGCGCACACAGCTAAGTGTGGAAAGCCTTTTTATTAAGGAGACTACCTGCAGGTTATTAAAGCCAGGACAGTGATCCCAACAGCTTCATCTACTGCAGGACTTGCTTACTTGCTTCCTTCTATCGAGAGAGACATCTGCCTTGGAATACCCACGTACACACACTGCTCTCTTGTATTTTTTTTCCAGTATTTTATTTCTGACAGGCATTTACAACGTTCCATTCATAGAACTAAAAACATAAAAATAGACCTTCTTTCAGCTTATAAAAGAAATATATAAGAACCTTTGACATAGACATGTCATGACATTATGTACAAGAACAACGGTACCTTCCCAGTACCAGCTTTCCAGTATTTCAGCGCTAACTGTATTCCACTGGGTACAGCATAGGACAGCTAAAACCTCTGCTTCTCTAGTACACTGGGACACAACTGACAGGTAGATGATATAAAACAATGATGTGATAATACAAAGGGTATAGAAATATTTCTAAAGCTTTTACGAAAAGAAATCAGAAGATAGCAAAAAGTTAATAGAGAAAGCTTTCATAAGATCAAGTATAGTGCACCAGAAACCAGAAAGGGGGGGGAGGCAAGGGAAGAATGCTAGCTGGGACACAAAGACAGTGATGGATTTTTTTGGGGGAATAATTTTCGTTATGTTTTAAAATATAGTCAGAGTGGATTTTATAAAATATAGTCCTAAAGCTATTATAAAATTTCAGGTTTTCAAAGTACCTACTAATGTGTCAAACATCAATAGATACAAAAAAAAAAGAAAAAAAGAAAAAAAAAAGAAAATTTCATATAACCTTCCTTTTTTCCTATAGGTGAAACTGAAATGGGAAAAGCTATATAAATCTTAAAAAAAAGTGCCATTTTGTGTTTCTTATTTGGAAGTCTACTTAAAAACCACAAGATTTTAGTCACATTTTACCCTGTTTTAGATGTTTAAATAAAGATTTTAAATGTTAAAGAGGTTTGCTCGTGTAGAACTTGTTCATACTCTATTGCAGTGGAAAAGCTTTTATAAAGGAATTAAAATACACTAGTTTCACCCACAGTAGGAGAGTGGATGAGGTCATTTTTTTGGCCATGAATTCCCTGTCCCCTAAGCCCAAACTCTGCCAGAGAGAGTGGACCAAACAGATCTGTGATGTTGCTACCCTGGCTCCAGCGAGGTGACACCATGGATTGGTTTGGTCCACTACAATTCAGTCATGTAATTTTATTTTATTCTTTTTATTTTATCTAACTAAACTCCAGTCTCAAACATATACAATAATCCTTTTCCTGAAGAAAGTTATACCTAAATAAGAGTTTCCAGTTTATATTTTAATATAAAACCACCATTCCTAACCCTCTGCAAAAAGCTAGCCTCGTATCCTAGACATGGAGCTATGCTAACGCTGTAAAACTCTTATCCCTTTGTGCCCCTGCATCTCAGGTAAAATACAAAAAAATATTTCTTCAAGTGTTAAATTTGGATCTCTTTTAAGAGAGTTTGGCATCTTTATAACATTATGTAAAACTAGAGCTTCCAACATTGACATTAAATTAGACCAGCCACAGACCAAGAGGACTTAACACAACATAAATCCCAAACCTTTCCTCACACATTCCTAAAATACATGTATATTCTCTTACATTTAAAGAGGGAAAAGTAATAAGAGTACTGCAACTGTACATGTTAAAAAGGCAGTTTCTTCATTAAGGAGATGAACTTACGGCTGACGTTTTACGGCTATAATAAACCCCTCTGTTCGTTGTGCTATTGTTGAAGCTAGTTCGCTGCACATAGGTTAAGACATCCAGAGTAATTTGTTTTCCAGTGATAATATTCTCCCCGTACTTAACTTCAGCCCCTGATTGTTTTAGAATAAATAAAATAGTGTGAAAGCCCTTGGTAACGTAAGACAGGACCTTAAGCTTATTCCGTTCCAGGTTTTGAGCGTTTTACAGTTGCCTGAAGTGCGGCCGCATGGCTTTGGACCAATTCAGCTGCCGAAATGGTGTGTGCAAGTGTGCAATCTATCGGGATCGGCTCTCCGCGGTGTGCGGGGGCGGGAGGGAGGGAGGGAGGGATGGAGGGCGGGACAGGGAGACCTACGCATCCAGGCAGGGAAGGGGACCGGTTTAGAGCTCCGTGTTCAGTTTCCTGCTGGGGACAAAGTCTTCACGCCTAACCCAGATGACCTCCTCGCCGTGGCCCTCCACGTCGCCATTGATGCCAGAGAAGGCCGCCTGCTTCTTCAGCTGGGTCATCCTGGAGGCGTGCGTGTCCATGGCCGGGCGCGGGCGGTCTCCCCGGCACGGCTGGCCGCTCGTGATGGAGGCCGCCTGCAGCCGCTCCCGAAGGTCTCGGTCGGCCACGGCACCTCTCACGGCCTCGCAGTATTCATCGTCATCGCTGAGGATGTCCGTTTCCTTGATGTCCTCCTGTTCCTCATACTGAGCAAGGTCAAACTGTTCCTCTACCCAGCGGTCAGTGTCCCCACTGTGCGTGGGTTGCTGGGGCTCTTTTTCAGGGCTGCTCGTGTAGACGGCATCTGAGTCAATGGTAAACCTGTTTCGGGCCAGCCGCCGCCTCCTCCTCCCAAGAGACTTGCTTGGGGCTGACACTGCGCACACACAAAGATAAAACCCCACAGGCTTTTTACACATGGCACAACTCTCTTAAAAAATTTATTTCTTCCAGGGGCCCTTTATTTAACACCACTAGGCACAAAGCAGGTGGACTCCCACGAATGACCTAGTCATTCGGCATCCTCCCTGCGGGCAAATCACGCTTCACTCAGCTCCTCAGCCCAGGTCTCTTTCCAGTGAAAAAGGAGTTTCTGCTACTCAGATCCACAGTTGGAATAATGGCCCACAATTACTGTTCCTCCTAAGCGTTAGGCAGCCAGCCAGCCAGGCAGCACAAAGTGCATCTGTTCGGCTCAGCTTCTCACACACAGTGCCCTGCTGGCAGCACACCGTGAAAACCACCTAGCCTTACGCCTCAGTATGGGAAATTGCTTTGTCTCGAGGAAGAGCAACACTGTAAGCATCCACGTAGCTACCTCAGTGACGAAGATGCTGTGATTGTTGAGTTATTTATGGGGAAATAAGTTCCCTGTCCAGGCTCTGCTACTCCCTTCCCCACTCCCACACTACTGGGGGGAAAGAAAGCAAAATCCCAAAACCAGAAAAACTTTCAGAAGTTCCTTACTCAGCATCAGCTGGTCTACTAGCTTTTGCAACTGGCCCAATTAGCAATTTCACATCTTCTGTGTTGGAACATCTTCATAAGAAGCTTGTGAGGCAAAGCAGGGGACGAATCCTGCAGCTGAAGGACCTGCAGGCATTCCAGCGCTTTACGTGCACACACACGTATCTCCGTGGCAAGCAGGTGAACTCCGAGGTTCTAGTTTGTCTCCTTCCACTAAATGGGACCTTAGCACTTTCAGAATGTATTTTTTAACCTCTGGTTTGTGGTTGGGGGTTACATTTTAATATCCCTGAGCCTCAGAACATGCATTAAGTACAACAGCTCAGCGGTTGTGAATTTTGACTGTAGTGAGGAGTCTTGATTCTAAGAGGAGATTTTAACTTCTGCAGAACCGATCATGCAAATGCACCAATGAGCCAAACTGAAAGAAGGTTTGGCACCTTCCTTTAAGCAGACTAGCCCCACAGGCTGATTGAAGCAGCACAGTGGTGAAACAACTGTGTTTTGCCCCTCCTTTGACTCTTCTTCCTTATGATTTTAAGTGTCTCTGAGGCAGATGGCTAGCAACACCCCAAGTGAGAAGCCATGCTGCGAATGTTATTGGTCTGGCCTGCCCATTACAGAAGAGGAACAGAAAGCCTGATTGTCTACATTGCTGGATCTAATGAGCAGAAAAAGAAAACACCAAATAACAGACCAGAACAAAACACGCAGCGGTGCTGTGTACTTTTCAGTTGGAAGCAAATGTTTCTTCCCTCCATCACCTAGTGTTCTGGAAGTGAAAACCTGCCTTTCCCTGGGATTTTCTCACTGCTTTTGCCTGAAGTCAACTGAAAAGGAAAATCCATGGTTTAGGACAGACCACTATGAAAATACTAGTATGAAGTACATGCCTCTCAAAATGTGAGAAGTACGTGCCCTTTAGCAATAGAGCTGAAAAGACTAAAAGGGAGGACATACAAAGCTATCTCTTCAAGCCACTCACTCAGGGGAGATGATTTTTCTTGTGCATTTTAGTTTAAAAGTGCTAGGGTTAGCTCAAAATTCTGTACATGCTTTTAAGAAATATGCAGCGGGCTTCTGCTTTGTTCAACTGAAACCCATTTCCAGATTAAAGTGCACAGCCAATCGGTACTGACAGGAATCCCATTTCTTCCTTCCATGCCAGAAGGACCACTCTGAAGCTCGGCTTTGAGTGCAAAGCAAGGTCAATAGAGGCAATTTAAGGCTCTCAAGGAGGTGAAGCATGGAAAACCAGCAGTTTCTACATACACAGCAGAGAATGCTAATCCTAATATACAAGTAACAAACACTACCACATTGTCCTACAATGGTGCTGGGGTTACTGGGATCTTGAAAGTCTGTAGCCCTACAGTACCTGCCCTGTTCATGGCTGGCCTTGCACCTTTTAGAGCACACAATCTTTTTCCACCAAAAGGAACATATTGCTGGGATGAGGGCAAACTTTCGGTTTTAAGAAGCTGCCTTCTGTGTTTATCCCGCAGAATCGAGTGCACTGCCTTCAGGAAGTCCTTCCTGTGTTCTGGTGAACTGAAAAAAAAAGGTGAAAATACAAAAGGCAGCATTATTTCTTGGGTATGTCTAAAAGCTCACTGCAAATGAGATAAATAATGACCAGTTCTGTAATTTGAGACAGTGCAAACCAACTGGCATGCACTTCCCCCAGAGAAGAGTCGATTTAATACAGTATTTTCAAAACAAAGCTAAATCCATCATCAGTACAATGGACATCCAAGGAAACAAGTACACTGTTCATTAAAAAAACATTTAAGCCATTCACCCCTCCTGAGGCTTCCTTTTCCCACAATACCAACCACACACTTCTTTGTGTCCGATACACATCAAGCTGACCTATGGTGGCCAATGAAATCTCAGTTTGTCTCCTGTAAACACACCAAGCAGAAGTCTTGCAACTCTCTACTACCTAGTAGTACTAACTGGTTTGGTAGCAGCTCTGTTGGACCCTGGTGAACTTGTGTACCAAGTTCTTATTTGAAAAACACATCAGGGCAAGCACCACAATGAAGACGGACAAGGTTTACTTAAGGAAAAGGCAATGCCCTAACAACAGAGGTTTGAACTTGGTGGCATGAAAGATATCATCTGAACATGACACATTAGCTGCTACCTGGCATAAAGATCCAATGCTGGAGTTTAACTGGGTGCAAATTTGTGAAAGGAAAATTGTAATAAGGATATTCCCATAAAGGTGCAAGGCTGACCAAATATATGCCTTTATTTTAACACATTTTACAACATTCTGCCTGACAGAAGTAAGGTTTTAACACCCTCTTCCCACTTCTCCTACTGGCTGTTCCCAGACTGACTTAAAGAAAAGACACAGGCAATCTGGGATCCAGAGATGCAGCTGCCATTGAAAACATGGAAACACACTTACCTACAGCAAAGGTGAAATGTTCTTTCTGGCCTGCCTTCAGACTCAGATTTAACATGGACGATCTCACATACAGAATTGGTCTCTGCATCTAAAGTGAAAAGCAAGCAGAACTTCATATAACAGTTCCTTGTATTTAACCTCAATTAGAGTCTTTATTTGTAATCCTGAAGAAATGGTTTAAGACCATCCATGACAATAGATAATACATTGCAAAGAATATTAACTCATCACTGAAAGACAGCAGTGGGCAATTGACTAATGAAACAACAGACTTAAACTTACCAAAATCTAGTAGTATTTTATATGCACTCACTCAGTCCCATAAATATAGGGAAAACAGCTCCCCAAAACAACCCAGCTTTTCAGGTATTCCCTAGAGTATTGTCACATTTTACAGCTATCTCCTATGTTCTTTCCACTTCCACTTACGCATTAAAAAGGGAGAAAATAGTTTAAAATTTTGAAATTTTTAATACTATAAGCTTCACATGAAGCTGTCAACCAAGCAACAACTTTGCCCTGTTTTTCCAGAACCCTCCCTGGCTTCAGAAAAGTACTGACAAGCTGGAGATAACACAACTAGAGCTTCTGCTCCTTCATCTCTCTCCAGACCTATTACAGATGTTGAGGTTGTGGGTTCCTCTTTGAGGCCGCAGAAACTGTGTACACATGTACTGAGGACAAGCACTGGTCAGTGAATGCTCCCAGACCAAACATTAAGAATGCTGCCAAATTCATGCAGCAGGACCATTACCTGCACTTGCCAGCGCTCGAACCTGCAGTGCTTCTAATGGTATCATGTGGCGAAAGCGGAACGGATCCCAGTCTTCATAAATTGAAGCTCTGTGTGATCCTCCCTGGATGAATTTGAAAATACTGTCAGGAAATGAGACACACCTTGGGACAGTCAGACACAAAAGTCTTCTGTGCTTTGCACTGAGAACGTCCAGCTAGACACTTGTTGCATTTCTTATTTTCTCACTACAACATCTTAGTAACTAGCAGCACTGAAGTGCCTATTTATGAAGGTCTTGCTAAAATATAGACAAAAGCAACCATTAGGCCAATCAATTCTTATCAAGGCCTTCAAAAGTCATTTGAGACAAATGCTGCATTCTCTCCTCCAAGTGCATATACTCTCATGAACATGCATTAGTTTTGCTTTAGTCACCCCAAGGTTGTCTTGTGGCCTGTTGACTTTAACCAGACAAACACTGCAAATCACACTTCAGTTCATGCCATACGTGGGAATCAAAAAGTTTTCTGCAATACTATAAATTGTGTTTCCTGTTGTAGCAAGGCACATGTTTACTGTCAAGCTTATCTTTAACTTTTAATCCCAAGCTCCAGCAGAATCCCCTGATACAGACTGTAGGCACACCTAATTTAGCTGAGATCAGCCAGCTCTGGCTCACGGGCATGCGACAGCCAGAAGGGAAGAGAGGGAATTGTGCTTCACTAAGAAAGTTGATAGACATCAGCTCTCATATTTGATTCATATACACTGACCAAAGAGTCAAACACAACAGTGATGTTCAAGGTGACACCTTGTTTCATGACGGTCTGCTCCACAGCATGGAATGGATGTGGCAGGGAACAGGAATGACCAGCCCAGTAGAGAGCAAAGGATGCACCAAATGAACACCGACAAACTGCTGCTCCCAGACTGAAGAGCAGACCACTTGGCATTACCCAAAAAACTCAGTTGTGTGGAAAAGAACAAGGATCACACATGCAAAAGCATACTCTAGCACCACAGCTTTACAGAAAGCAAATCTTGATAGAAGCACCACAAATGCACACAGCGTCACTGAAATAGTCCATGAGACTTACAAGTTTCTTCTTCTGTTTGGAACCATCCTTGTATACAAGGACCACAGCAGTTTTGAACACTAAAGAAAAAAGTTAGAAACAAAAGCCATATAGTCAGTAAGGTTGGGAATGGGTCTCCTCTATGCCAAAGCACACAGACCTAACTCCTCAGACAGCCCTCTCTTGAGTTAGGGAAGGAAGGCAGGAGTAAACCTACAAGTCCTCTTGCATTTTCTTAAAAAAAAACCCAAAACCCCAAGATCAAAAGCTTTTACCACACAAAACCAGGTTATTTCGAAGTCATTTGAAACTTAAGAGTTTAAGTTACCAGCTATCGGAACAACTATTCAAACAGCAATAGTTCTATATAAAGACTTGGAAAACTTTAGTCCCCCTGGCCAAGTTCACCTCAGACAAATGAGCACCATCCAGCTACATACAGCCAGTCAGCAGATGAAACTGTGCTTGGACAGAATTTGAACCCTCCCAGCTAGGACAGTAGTCAATACTGAATGAAAAACTGAGTATCACTGGCAGGCAAAGGTGTCCGATGCCTCTTTTGCCACATAACATCCATGTGGAGCTGGAATTTGTCTTTGAAGACTCCAGTTTTCCTTGTCATCTCTTCTTTCAGGCCTGAAGTGCATCCTTTGTTTTCAGACTGAATTGCATGGACACGTAATTTTGGACATTTTATGAAACCAGTTTAAAGATTCCTGGCATACCTAAGAGTTGCTGCACATTCCTAGCAGCTTTCATGAGACCATTTAGCCTCTGGGTATGATCAGGTGCTTTCCCAGCTTACAGGAAAGCAGTCAACTTTTATGTGCTCTTCCAGAGCAAAGCTGAAAGAGTCTTCTATCATTATCTGTTTGGTATAAAACAAAAATAAAAATCAGTGGCTTCCTAACCAGTATCACTTTCTTGAAACAACAAGGAAAAAGTCCATTGCATGTAAAGAAATTTAGGAACTTAGCACACTGAAATACTTGATACAATTCTGAAAGTAAAAGAGATGTGATTTAACCAACATAAACTATCATGGACCTTTCCAAGAGACCATATTTCAATGTAGTGGAAAGATCTTGAGATCTATGCCAACAGCAGTTTCGATATCTCATTTGGCCACCCAAGGTAAACTACTCAGAGGGAGACAGACCACTCCAAAACAACTCACTGGGAGTCCTGGCTTAGCTTTTAAGCACTTTTTAAAGCTTAGGTATACAAGTTCTTTCTGGCAAAAGGCACAGAGGAAAAAAAGGCAAAGTCTCTGCAAGCCCACAACCCATTCTACAGATTGTGAGGTAGTTACTCAGCATTGATCAGACTACCGAACTATGTTACTGAGACAAATGCCTTCCCATATAGCTCTCAATTCATAGCCTTGGGTATGGGTTTAAGAAACTCTTCCACCATTACAGCAGTCATCTCCAAATTCCTTAGAAAAAGTTAGTTTAGTTTTAGATCAACATAGAACAGAATTTGACCATTGCAGGAAAGAGACAAATATGGTTTTAAGTTCCAGCCAACCTCATGGAAGACAATGCTCAACTACCTCCAACAAATATCTGCTAAGGCACAGTTGACAGTCTTTTAGGAATCTGAAATATAATTGCTAGGATACAAACCAAATGCTGCCAGCTCAGGTTCCTTCTTCCATTTCCCAAGTGAAGCAGGAGGATTCAGCCATATCACTGTATTATGCAAGAGCAAGTCTCCCATCGAAAGATCTGCAACCTGCCAACAAAAACACCCGCACGAAGGCACAATGTGTAATCAGTTCAAGAAAGCTTACTTCAATTTTCAGTTCAAGAAAACTCACTTGAACTTTATTCCTAAGCAAACAAAAAGTGCCCCACAAGCAAACTTTTGGAGTATTTTATCAGATGACTGCAAGCATGTGCAAACAGACTGTGACACTTAGCAATGGATCATGTAAAACCGTAACTGGTGAGCAGATATTAGGGGAAGTAAAACTGGAGTTCAGCTCTTGTAATATGATGGGAAGTCAGGGCAAAACCCTTTCCTTGCATTTTTTTGTCCCTCTTTCTCCCTAACCTTTTTTTTTTTTTTTTTTTTTTCTTTCTATTTTGTTGGTTCATTTAAGCATAGCCCCCATCATACACATGCAGTTTGGGGTAAAGTCTGGAGACCACATCATGCAAAGCGGTCAAAGCACTTCCTCTCCACAGTTGCTATGGCTCTCGATTGCACCCAAAGGCTCATCTGTGGAAATGACATTGCTGGAAACGGATTAATAAAGGAGTTCATAACCACTGCTGGGAGATGTCTACTAATACTGCAACAACTGGATCTTTCATTTTGACTTACGATCTTCCAGAATGACAAATTGAGGGCTATTCTCAGTCTAGGGGCCATGCTATCCCATTCCTTCACCATCCTCTTAGTGAAGTGTGACTTTTGCCAAGAGACACTGTGGATACCATCGGCACAACAACCTGAAGTCTCACTGATAACAAGAGCAACACTAAGATACATGTTTACTGTCTCTTCTCCCAGATTAACATGATTGCTCTCCCAACAGATATCCTGACACATTCTCTTCACCACTGCTTGCCAGCACCAACCCTAGTCACTGCCCTCTATCCACCATCTAATCCTCCCTCCCTGCTGCTGCTATTCAGCTCTCACACCCAAAGCTTCCTCAGCACAACTCAATCCCAGACCTCCTTTGCTTTGTAGAGCTTAGCAGCTCTTATGTTCTACATCCTGGTTTTGGCAACACCCTGTTACCATTACTTCATAGGGTCATGTGTCTCTCCAGCCTTCCCCCACACCACTGCTCCCACTGGCCCTTCAGTGGGTCTCTACCTTGTCTTTGAGTCAACCATACTCTGTTCCTGACTTACTGCCCACCACCTTCCTTCCCCACGCTGTAGGTCTTATGTTTTATTGGTAAATGTAGAGTCCAGGTCTCAGCCCGAAACCTCAGGACACCTTCCACAGGTTTCTGACATGGTCTGCCAGGACTGAGTCACATTGGATCTTCACGTATTCACATATGCGCCATATGGGACATCTAGATCAAAGCCCAAGTCTCACTCGCATATCAAGCTCACTAAACACACTTTCTAAAATAGAAACAGTAGTTTCTCACGCATGGCACCTCACATTTTGATCTTTTAAAAGTGATTAAAGAGGTAAGTACAGGCTTGCCTTAGCATGCCAGTCCACTCAGACTGGTGGGGTGAGATTATGTATGGGGAACAAGGAGAGCCAAGGCATGGACATCAAAATAGCGAACTGCAGGTTGGGATGTGATTTTGACCCAAGCACAACACTGAAGGTGAATTAACCTCTACTTTTTTACATTGGCCCCATTCACTGAACCATACAGGGAAAAGCAGTTTTTGAACCAGATTGAGATTTATCTGTTTGCACCAAGACTCGCTAAAGTGACACAGCACGAAAGGTAAATATTTGATACAATTTAACATTCACGCTACAGGCACCAAAATAACAGACTTTTTCTCTTAAATTCGATCATCTGTTACCTCTTTTTTCTCCCCTGTTTGTTCTGCTATGAGTTGGTCAAACACTGCCCCATATTCTTCATGGATTTTCTGCATTTCATTAATGTGGCTGGCAACTTTGTTCATTGTTTTTATGGCCACTAGAAGAAAGACAGAGCGAAAAAAGAGTCAAAAGACATTTTTAAGCCTCTGAGAGGAAGGGAGAGGAGGAGGGTTCCAGATCAGAGGTTAAACAGGGAGGAGCAACGTAGGTTAGCTCCTTACCATCAAGGTGATAATGTTCTTCACTGTCTACGTCAGTCAGAGCAAAGAGCTCCTTCAACAGGAGAGGATATTTCAGTATCCGCTGGATGGGTTTGATGAGGTAAGACTCCAGCGTGGAAGAGTGCTGCCGTCTGGGATTCTGAGCATCCAGAAATGCTTTGAAAGCAGTGTCTGTCTTGGCTGGAAGATTAAAATGAAGCAACTGGATAAATCACAAATCTTAACAGCTGCCCTGATAAAGTGACCTTTCCAGCTTTAAATTCATTTATCCAGAGACATTTTGCAAGGAAGCACAGATTTATCAGATCCATAATATTAGAATTCTGCACTTCAGGTTTGGAGTTACTGACACTTTGCCACAGACATGCTATTTATGATTTAACAACAGGCACCCACCTACTGTACCTATACATGCAGTTTTTAATTTCACTATACACGGTATTTCTGACTTTGCAACTATTTTAGAGAGCAACACTGTTTTAATTATCTGTTTCCTTTAAGAAAGACTCACACGGGATATTTGTAAAAAGCCACAACTCATGAGTCTACTCTGATAGGTACACCTATAATATTGGTGAATCTGGTTCTTGCAACCTCATTAAACCTTAAAATGCAGTATGGAACAACAACAGAACAACAATAAAATTCAAGAGCTAGTAAGGAGGCAGGAAGCAGTAAACTTACGATACTACACTGTATTTTGAGAGCACAGGCAAACTGGACACCTGATTGCTATCACCTTTTCTGCCTGACTGCTACTGAATTAATAAAAATACCATTTTGCTCCCTCTACTAGAACATACATTTGCACAGGGAGGAAAGTATGGAGAAGGTGACATTTTTAGACATACAAGTTATTCAGTGCAAGAACAATTCCACACAATTGCTTTTATTAGAGTCATATCCCCTGCTGAGGTTGGGTGGGTTTTTTGCAGACAGTCACCTGATTTCAATAAAGGTACTTCAGTTTCAAATCCAAAAGCCATCTGCACCTCAGCTGGGGACACCAAATTACACCTGAAATACACTCCCAAGCTTTTTAAGACATTTATCGCTGGAAAAAAATTTCTGTCTGTGTTGTATCCAAGGCCAACCATTTCTCATTTATATATACGTTTGGCAAGGAAAAAAACCAAAAAGACCCAACCAAATCTACCTAGTCTACAACCTTAACATTAAGGTCTAACAAACTGATGCTGAAAGAAAGCATGGATGTGACTAGCAACAAATCATTTATTCATGGATTCCACAGAACTGCCAAGTATTCTTTGCAGCATGGGAAATAAGTTTACAAGTAGAAACGAGAAATAAAAAGATGTGCACAGAAAAAAACAAAACCAAACCAACCGAGAAACAAAAAAACCAACCCAAACTTCTGATTGCCAGGCATCCAGATGTTCTTTGAAAAATAAGAGCTCCTCCCTTAATGTCATTGCTTCTACAACTGGAACCATTTGCTTATTTAATGTCTTGGCCAAAAATGAATTGCATGAAGCACTGCTAACTCTAAGAGATTAACACTTTCACAGGGGAAGAATCATCACTCCAAGGCAAGGAGGCCCATAAGCATTTATAAGTCAGACCATTGTTCATTTATCTCCATCTCAGCAAGCCAAGCTCTTCTAGGAATTCATACATGGAAACTTCTCAGGCAAATTGGAATGAAGGTGAGAGGAAGGAGAGAGGGAAGAGAGAGCACAGTGAAGTTAAGATATTTAGACAGCTTCCATAAAACATTCTCCCAGGCTGATCCTTTCCTAGTGTCTGTCAGCGTTCAACCACATTGGCCAGAGCTTCAGTGGGATTGCCACTAGCAAGGATTCACAGCACAAACTCTAGGAGGTCATTACAAGCACCCTCACTCCTGGTTCCAACATACACAGTGATCTGTTAGTGCATGCCACCTTGCCCATTTATGAAATCTTTCCACTCCCCAAATGACTGAAAAGAAACTAAACATGTCAGGGGAGAATAAATCAAGTGGGGGTGTGGGAAACTATATGTGAGGTTAACGACTGCTTGTAATGAGCTACTTGGGTATCACTACATTGATGGTGGTCCAAGAACACCCATGGCACAGAGCCATCTGCAAGCCTCTCAAGTCAGGTAGACTGACTTTCCTACTGTGAAGGCTCCTGTAGAGCAACCAGGCCTTCCTGTGCCTCCATTCCTCCACCACAACTTGCCCTTCATGGTTTGGAAAGCAGTGCCCACCTCTCATCATTCACAAGGACAACCTGCACCAGCCCAAGCCAATATGTCACTGCAACATTTCTCCCTCTCACTCTCTGTATGCCCAGGTCTGTTTGCCCAGCACATGACTCTTACCTTTCACCAGTACTTTGGGGACTTTTGTATGGCTGGCACAGAAGGCACTGTACAGCTTGAACCGGTCGGCGTAGTAAAGAAAAGATCCACCCAAGGAAAATAACACTTTCTAAGATTTAAAAATAACAAATATAAATAAATAAACAAGCTAGAAAACAAAGTATACAAAAGCCAGTTATTTTCCCTTCTGCCAGGCTGTCTGAAAAGTTCATTTAGTTTTTGGATGATAGGACACTACATTTTTAAAGTGTTTTCAGACCATTTAGCAAGAAATAGGCCCAGCCTTGGTGTCTGGATTCAGGCTACGTGATTAAGTAGCCAAATTCCAGTTGGGATGATCTGGAGACACCACTGACTATACAGGGAACTAGGTGCACTGCTCCAGAATTGTATTTAAATGCCTGAGCTTAAAACCTTATCAATCTAAGTAATGAGCAGAGGGCACTGGAAGGACTGGATGTATCTGACTTCGTAATGGATGAAGACACTAAGGAGCTCCAAGCAAGACTTACTATCCCTCTGCACAAACCCACCTAGGTCTTCACTCTCTTCAAAAGGAGTTTGTCTTAAGGGCCAAACACAATCTTTCCCCAAGATGTCTATGCCATGGTCAAGTGCTTGCTACCCACTTAGGAACAAGACAACATGGGGTTTCTTCACTGAAAGTGAACATCAACATTGGAATGGTCTTCTCAAGTGGAGTTTCCATCCCTGGAGGCATTTATATGGCATGTGGACCTGGTGCTCAGGGATGTGGTTTAGTGGTGACCTTGCAGTGTTGGGTCGAAGGTTGGACTGGTGATAGAATCATAGAATCGTAGAATTGTCAGGGTTGGAAGGAACTTTAAAGATCACCTAGTTCCAACTCCCCTGCCATGGGCAGGGACACCTCCCACTAGATCAGGTTGCTCAGAGACCCATCCAGCCTGGTCTTAAAAACTTCCAAGGATGG
>WTSP01013671.1:0-30596 GCA_025331215.1 Actenoides lindsayi | reverse complement strand
AATATTAAAACATATAATTTAAAAATTATTATTAATTTTTAAATTTCCAAGCTTTCATTTAACAGTTGTGGTAAAACGAGAATACAGAGTGGAGGCACCACTGAGGGATCCTGAGTTCATCTCTGACAGTGTTACAAATGACTGCTTTGGACTTCAAAAAATCAGGAATCTTTAAAATAAATCACCCTCTATGCTCACCAAGTTTAATCTCTTGATTTTTTTGTCATGGTTTAGAATGTCAGTAGGCCACACCTATCAAGGCTAGTCCTGATCTAGTAAATTCCTTTGGCACACTCACAGGCTGAACATGGATAGAAAACTTGATTTCTTAGTGAAAATTTTCGCAAGGTATTACCCTGCTCTAACCATTTCATATTCACTATCAGGAAGAAGAAAACAAGATGTCTCTTTAGAAGCACAAGAAAATAAGCAATTTAGATAGGTGATTGTCACTCATGGGTAAGAGTTTTCCAGTGGTGTCTGTCCAAACAATGCTGTTACAGCATTTTTGCTCTTTCCTTACATCGCACCTCTCCCAAACTCCAAGCAACATGGTAGGTAAGAAATGTCATTGTGAGAGACGCAGTAGAAAATTAAGAATGCACAGCTGAACAGCTATAATTCACAGATTAAGTTCATATTCTTTGTGTCAATTCTGACTCAAGAGTATAAATCACAGTACAGCCTTACTACTCTTTTACAGACCACACAATACCAGGTCATTTTTCTCTAGAAATCTTGAGTGCAGACATAGAATCCAGTGCTGTATCACCTAGTCCAGTCCAGTGGAGTAATTGATATGAAAAGTATGAAAAGTATTTGTCATCCTTACTCAGATCACATACTATCCTATTCTGTGAGAAACCCCAAGAGGAATTTATAGGATTATTCAATGAATAAGGTACTATTCATGGTGAGTAAAGGTGGCAGAATCAACTTGCTACTGATTACAAGCTGCTTTTCTTCACTTACACTGCTGTACATTTAAATTAACTCCACTCAATCAATGGCGAATAATTGATATAAAATCAGAGTAAGAGGAGAATTAGTCTATAAGTATGTCTAGAATGAATAAACAGTGAAAATTTGCTGGCATATATAACTCCCCCTTGAAGCTTTGCTGCAAGGTTACTTTTATAACTGATTGTTTCTTTCTCAGAAGTGCTGTGCTGCTGCTTGAAAAGGAAATACATACCGAGCCTCTGCATGCTAAAACACCCCATGGTTTCCAAGGCCTCGTGTTTTCTTGGGTGGTATGAAAACCCCACAAATCCCACTGAGCTTAGTTCAGGCCATGGACATGTCCTAGCTAGCAAGGGCAATGAGGTCCTCTGGTAGCCCATGAAGTATCCTGGTGTGCCCCACAGTCTTCTGGCTGGATATTGGATTTCCACTGGAGAAAACTGCACTAGCATAGGAGTGGAGTGAGTTGTGTGTATCACATCTCTTTTTCCTCTCGGCCTATTCAGCTGGTGCTCTATAAAAGCAAACAAAAGAGCAATCCCTGTCTGCACCATGCACGTTCTAAATAATGCTGAAGCCCTGCTAGGGTCCCTTTGCCTCTATCTTCAGGCAGGGAGGCTTCTGCTCGTTCCTGTCCTCCCCCTGCTTTATACATTTCTTTGAGCAAGAACTGTCTTTAACTATATTTGTATAGTAATTCCCACAACAGGGTTTGGATCTGGTCAATGGCTCTAATTACCACCACAACACTATTACTATTTAATCTGCAGAGACCCCATGATCCCTTTTGGGTGGCATATTTTTAACATCCATGAATATTGCCTGGATATTGTTTAATTTTAGCTCCGCACATCAGATTTAGAGAATGATAAAATTGCCTTCCTCCCTCTGTGATGCTGACCCACTCCCTGTCCTCACCTAAACTCCTGCCATGGTGTTCTCTGCCCCACTTTCTTCTTCCCTCCCACCTCCAAGCAGCAGGTTGAGGAGGGTGCCATCACCTCTGGAACTTGCAGATTAAAAGGCAAAAAATTGACAGTAAACTGCCAATGGCTCATTTACTGTTGACGGTGAGTCAATCAAAACCCTGCTTTCCCACTGCTTCCTGGCTTTCCCATCTGTGTGAATTCATGACCCGATTTCTGATGTGTTCCACACTGTTACTTTTTTCCCCTCAGAGTTTAATTGCTTCTGTTTCACATTTGGGTGCTGAAAAATTGACAGAAGCTGCACAATTCCCTCCAGCAATGGATCCTATTTATATTGCTGTAAACTGCATTTTGCAGTGATATGATTAGTAATAAAAGGCAGAAAATTAAACAGACATTAGCATCACTTTGTATAAAATCTGGTTATCAAACAAGTTTTACTCTAAGGGTCACAAGAAAGGTTAATGTTGTTAAAGGCCCACCACGCTGTAAGGAAGACATCAAGGTCTCATATACAGGGCATTCTGAGAGCAGAACAACAGCACCTTGCCTTACACCAGATGTAACATTTAGCCAACTAAATGTCTGTCTCAGGACTGAGCATTCTCAGCTACAGTGCAAGCAGAAAGAAAGGAGAGCAGAAGGAGGAAAGTCTCTTCCCAGAAGTCATCCTGTCCATTTCTTCCATTCTCACAGAGGACATCCAGCCCTTTCCCCACAGCCTAAGTGCTAAGGTAACAGCATGTGTGAGGACTCTGGAAAGGACTGAGAAAGAGCTGTGAATCCACAGTCCATGGGGAGAGCTGCCCCTGAACTGCTTGAGTGTTGTGGCACAAGGGGGCCAGTCTCCAAATCTCCAGCAGTCACGTGGATATGACACAGAGACCCCAGCCAAGAGCACACAGAACACACTGCTTCAAATTTAAAGAGATTCACAGCACAACAACTTTGCTGCCACAGTTTCTAAGGATGTCAATAAGGCTAATATCTTTCAAAAAATCAATCAGTATAGCTGAAAAAAAAAAAAAAAAGAAAAAAAGAAAAAGTTTTTGGGCACATAAGCACATCTCAAATGACATTTCAACTTTCTCTCCTTCTCATAGGGTTTGAAATACACCCATTTCTTCTTTTTCACGAGAGTGCCCACAACATTTTTGTCAATACTTTTCTACAATGTTTTGTCTCGAAAACACATCTGCACTTTTATTTGCTGAATACCCTACCCTCAGTAAATAAAAATTGATATATAAAATTATCAAATGTTTTGTTTACTAAAACATATTTGCGGTGCATAGAAAATCTGATAGTCATTTTTACATTATTTTCATAAGTATTTTAATTTTTAAACAGTTAACTGAAATGATATGGAAAGATTGGTAGGAAACAGGAAGCTCAGTAAACCTTGAAGAACTGATGTTTTGTAGAATTTTCTTCTTTTTTTTTATAAGTCCTTTTGCCTGGGCAACCTTTGCACAAGGTGCTCTTGACCCACTCTACTGAGATAAACTCAATGCAAGATAAATACGTCAGAGCTTGACTCAGCCTTACCCATAACCAGCACCAACTGATTGAGACTTTTAATCCTTACGAGGTTGCTGCAAAATGCTGGACTCTGCTGAGATGCATTGTAGGACAGAGGCAGAGCAGTGCCTACCATAGAAACTCAGTTGTCCAGGCTTCCAGTGTCATTAGACTGTCCCCATGTAGGCAAGGACTTCTATGAGCAGAGCAAATGCCCATTGTTTTGTTGCGGTTCAAGGTTTTTGTCTTCTAGTAGACTGTCGTGTGCAGCTGGCTAACAGGCAACCTGCCAAGACCTGCTAGCAAGACCTGCTGCTCAGGCAGCACAGTACCAGACTCAGCTGGCTTGAATGAGGATGTCCTTATTATGGCCTAGCCAGACAAAAGCTCTCCACCGGGGAAACAGCAGGGCTCTGCAGTGGTGACCACTGGGGAGACAAGGCTCAACTGGGCACACAGGCCATGTAACTGCCAGCTATCATCTAAGTATACCATAGACATGCTATCCACTTCTGCACAGTAACAAGCACAGGCTTGAAGACACCTCATCAATGGGAAGTTGAATGGTCCTTTCCATCGTCACAGAAGCTGCAACAAAGTCCAATAAAATAATGGAGAATTGTGTTCCAGAAAACATTTCTTTTCCTGTGACCAATTAATGTTCCTCAGAGACCAATTAGCACACAACTTCCTGTCCTTTTTCTTCCCACAGCTAAAGAGAAGGCACAGGAGCAGGCTGTCCCCATGAGGAACTGGCAGGGAAAATGACTGGACTGGGTGAACAGGGAGCTTTTGCGGGGACTTAAGAAAAAGAAGAGAGTTTACTTCTTTTGGAAGAAGGGGTAGGCTACTCAAGAAGAGTACAGCGATTTAGTTAGTTCATGTGGAAAGAACATTAGGAAGGCAGAAGCCCAGCTAGAACTCAATCTGACCACTGCTGTATGAGATAATAAAAAGTGTTTTTACAAATACATTAACAAAAACAGAGCCACCCCTTATTGGATGCAAAGGGGAATACTGCCACCAAGGAAGTGGAAAAGGCTGAGGTACTTAATGCCTTCTTTGCCTCCATCTTTAATAGTCAGATCAGTTATCCTCAGGGTATTTAGTCCCCTCAACTGGAAGACAGGGATGGATAGAAGAATAATCCCCTCATAATCCAGAATGAAGTGGTTAATGCCCTGCTATGCCACCTGGACACCCACAAGCTAAGCATTGGAACAGGCTGCCCAGGGAAGCGGTGGAGTCACCATCCCTGGAGGTGTTCAAAAAATGTGTAGGTGAGGCACTTTGGGACATGGCCTAGTGGTCATGGAGGTGTTTGGTAGAAGGCTGGACTTGATGATCTTGGAAGTCTTTTCCAACCTTAATGATTCTATGATTCTATGAATATCTTACCTGCTCCCTCTTCTACCAAATGTCCATGAATAAGGAAACTGTTTAGCAAGCCCTCTGCTTCCAGCACTGGAATGGCTGTGTTATCACTCTGATCAGTTTATGAAGAAACATTATTATATCCAGGATCCCTCTACTAATAAACTGCAATGCAATGCTCATACAGCACCTAGTTCACTCTAGTAGGCAGCTGCTCCCAGAGGGGTAGAAGAAATAGATTTATTCTGCCACCCACAGCATATCCTGACAGGAAGTTTGGATACTGTTATCATTCTATCAGCCCTTTTTTAGCTCTCTTTGCAGACAGTGTTTGCTGTGTCATGATGTTTGTGTATGGCTATATGACTGCACATGTCTGTATGTGTCTGTAACAGGCAGATGCACTGACATGCCTAGGAGCTGCTGCATGTCACAACAGTGACATATGAAACCGCATTTGCTCTCCCTAGAGCAGTTTTGCTCCTCCTTGTTTCAGCCATAAGGGTCTTAATAGGTAGAGGTATATAGCAGTCTCCTCACCACATTGCCCAGTAACAGAAGACATCTCTCCACCATCCTGGGTACAGTTTCACTCACAAACACAGAGGTGGACATTCTCATTTACCTTAGAGAGATGGGATCTGAGGTGTCTGTGAAGACTTTTCAACCCCCCCTCAGAAAAGATGCAATGGTACCCACATGGACCCAATTAGAGATGGGTGAGATGGAAATGGGATAAAGAGTCTTGTACTGATTGGTCGAAAAATCAACATAGACCAGAGTGACTCCGCAAATACTGGCTTATGATTCAAAAGCATGTATGTAAAGAACTGACAGTATCACTCCAGTTACTAATAGACAGATCTTTCCATTAAGGTTACATTAAATGCTCTGTGAAAGACAGTGAAGTCAGACCCTGTAAAGGAAAATGATTCTGTTAGTAAATTATCTCGTCTTTTGTTCAAATGAAGTCTTGGTTTTTTTAAATCAGAGACCCTCTTTTCATTCTTCTCAAATGATGACCTAGCCAGGGAATGTCACTACAAAAAAGATCACCAAGAGTGAATCCTAAAGGTGACTCCTTTAGGACAGTGAGACAATATGGTGCAGTAAAGTTTGGAACGCTTGCAGAGACATTACCCAAGGAATGCCAGCTCAAAGAGCACAGGCAGGACTTCAGTCTTCACTGCTTTCAACCTGGTACCAACTGCACTAAGAACAGGGTATTTTGTCTATCAGATTTTGTGACAGGACTAGTGGAAATTGGATTGAAAACCAGCAATTCAGGCAGCTTATAGTTATAGCCCAGGAAATAAGAAATCAGAGGTTCAGAGGATTTAGAAATGAAGGGTAAGAAAGAAGATCTAATGCTGTCTTTCAAGAGCTACAGATTTCCCCCTACTCCCTTTTTTAAAGGCAAACCCCTGCAGCTAAGCCAAAGGCAATTGAATGGTTGCACAGAACTTTTTGCCCTTCTACAAGGGTAAATATTACAATATTCTGTAGAAGCATCTCTCCAATCTTGCAAGCTTCTCAAGAAACTTAGGTGTATTGGTACGACATTTTCTATGACCTTATTACCACCCCTTCCCAATATGTCCTGGTGCACAGGTACGTGGACAGCACAGTTCTGACTTGTCAAGGGCTACACTGGCAGTGCATATAGCCCCCACCAAGCTGGGAAGAGGTAATGTCACCTTTCAAAAGACTAGTGCAGATCAGCAGCTTCTGGTATTAGTTACATTTGTACTATTGTTTTAGAAATTTAGTATTATTTTAATTTAAGGCTGATATCCTGAAAGCTACTCATTCACGTGTCCAGAAACTCTGTTTGGGTCTTAATGCCCTGCCAGAGATGCATATTCTTAACTCTGGAAACAATGCAGTCGAACAGAGAAGAGACTGGAATAAGGAAAAAAGAAAGCTGCCAGTAAAATTCAAAGGTGTGCCCAAGATTCCCTCTGTGAATTTGGGTAAGTAATCTCACCTATTCTGTGATTTCATTTCCCTGTTTTCAAAGTGGAGGTGATAATTCACCAGGCTCTTTTAAAGGTGGGCTCCTGGCGTCCAGCCAAGGTCAAACCGCCGCAAAAGGGAACACTCACAAATGACGGGTGTGCTCAATACACCATGAGTGAGTTGCAGAAAACTGACTCAGGACTCAGGGTAAGTCTGCTAATTAATCTGGTCCAGCTTCAGCCAATGCAAGCTTTCCCTATACACTATATATTTTTTTTTAGTCCTGTAAAAAGAAAGACAGATAGTCTTTAAACATCTGATAACCTGATGTGGAGTGGAAGTGCTTCTTAGAGGCAAAGAGCAGAAACTAGGGCTCCTGGGTTCTATTTTCAGTTCTTCCACTTACTGACTATTTGAATATGGACAAAGCACCTACCCTCCCCACACTTCATTTCATTAAAAACAGATCAAGAGAATATTGCAAGGTTATTATTTTTCTAATTACCCCAGAGTCCTTGTATGAAAGGCCTTTCAGGAAAGAGGAGATTTTTACAGAAAATGGCAATCCATCACTTAGTTGCCAAGAAATTACAAAACTCTGCAAATCGAACCATGAACAAGCTGTGTCACTGAAGCTTATTCCTACTTCTGTGACAAACACCTGAGCAAATCAGCTGTGGGAGTAAATATAATCAAAGGTTATTAGTTAATAAGTACTAATCTCCCACAAACACTTGTATGCTAAAGCAAGCATCTTCAAAACACAGGGTCCATTGAAAAAGGAATTTTGCTAAACCAAAGTTTATTTTTTCTTGTAACTTTCAGTTGGTATTTGAATATGTGCTCGAAAATGCACCCCAGGACTTTCTGTACAATCAAAATTCCTTTTATGTCTGTTGCTCCATTTCTCCACCACTGTTCAGAAGCAATGGTCGGTTTGGATCTGCTCAGATGCCATCACTCACATGGGTCAGTACTGCTCAGTTTGCCATTAAAGAACTATTGCACTCTACCTTGTGTGGGGATGTATTCAACTAGGACAACTGTGCTGAATCCTTCAAAATGTAAGACAGAAAAATGCTACAACCATTATGCAGCACACTTCTGTTTACTTCTAAGAAGTTACACTATCAAAGATGGCTACTATCAAACACAAGAAGAGCAAAGGGGTAGCTAAGTGCCAGAGGACTGGGGATTCAGGGTAGATGTGAAGAAATCTGGGTTGAAGTTTTCAAAATAATTTGAGGAATTTAAATCTCATTCTTGAGTGTCTCCTCCCAGTCTCCTTCTGATGCAGTGCACTTTTGGGATACTCGATGTCGAGAGAGAGAGAATTTTATCACCTTTGTTCACTACTTTGAGAACTATTTGTACAAATAGGATTATACAGATTACTATTGGAGTGGCAGGTTCAAGAAGCATTGAAACACCTGCCTTTCTTACAGAGCCTGTAGTCTCACGCAAGCTGACAGCACTACCCACATGCTTCAAGTCAAGCACATGCTTAAGTAGCTATTATGTGAAGTCCCAACACAACTGAAGACTGTGTAAGTGGTGAAGTCACCCCTGACCTCTGTGTCTCAGTCTGAAACACACCGTTGCCAACAAATGTGGGTATTTTGAGAATTAACTCATCTAGCATCAAATGGATTTCATTACCTTTCCACAAAATGAAATGATGCTTGTGGGCAGTGATTCAAATGCCATTTACCAGCATCAGTTTATGCTCATGTGAAAACCTCCTTTCTTGTGGATTATAGTAAAGCAGAATTTGTCAGAATTGCAGAGAAGCTGGGGACTTCTCCTTTTGATTTCTGATCACAGCTCTACCTTCCTCCACCAAGAAAATAGAAAATGATTAGTCATGTAGTGCCTATTGATTTAGTAGTCTTCATTTTAAAAATTATGTTTCCCAGTATTGTTCTTTTTTATTATTATTACTGAAGCAAATTGTAACACACTGAATTGGAAATTGGTTAACTCCTTCCTATCTCTGCTTTTATAGCTCATTTTCTCTCCGATTGAACAAAAGCCATAAACTGAGAACTGTTTTCTCTAAACATAGGAAATAAAAGACATGCTTCATAAGAATGTGTCATGCTCAAGTTACTTGTGTCTCTTTCATTCTCACCATTCACTGTAATTCCTTCCCTTCCTTCCTAACTCTTTTATCATAACCTTTCTATGACAGTACCTACTGAGAGATGCATACAGTAGGTAACCGCTGATAGTGAGGTGATTTGGCTGATGTCTTCTATTCATGTGACAAGGAGTGCAATAACAGCCTGGTTTGTCCCCCAGATCAGAGGCACTAGCTGATCTCATAACATTGCTCTCTCCCCTCTGTAGGGACCCTCTGGCTTTTCAAGGAGTATTGGGATACAGTGCAAAAAGAAATTTCAATCTGCCTTCTGTGGATGTATAATGATTTCCAGTGTGGTAGGCTCTGGATAAGGAGAGAACATCTCTGCAAGAGAGAAAGTGGATGGATCTCCTAGGTCATGAAATCTATTCCCTTGAATCATAAGTAATATGTCATATAAATCTTCTTAAAATCCTTCGGCTCCCACTCAAGAAACTGCTGCATTTCTCCCCCTTGAATGATCTCTGTAGTGTCCCTTTCCTGAAATATCAACAACATTCAGGCAGCTAGGAAAATGTGGATGGGAAAAATTCAAGACAACAGGATAGTTAAGCTAGGATTTGTACTGGGACAGTAGAATTCAGAAAGGTAAAAAGAAAATAATCTTCACGGAACTAATATGTGTTTGGGACATAAAATATTGTGGGAGACATACAGATTTACTTATGGGTTCTTGAGGCAAGAGGATGCAAGTGCCAAACCATCTTGGACTGAAACGGTGGCAGATGCTGCCCAGAAGAAAGGAGTGGTCTCCTGCTAGAACTCCACATAAAATATATGAACGATATTAATATCAAATCTCAAAGCAAGTTGGTATGGATGGAAAAGGGCTCCCAACCAACTCTGTAAGAGTGAAAGGATTGTAGTTTTGGCCAGAGATCTAGGACTGTGGGGATCTTAGAGGTGAACTCTAAGAATAGCAAAGTGTAGCAGAGGAATAGTAAGAAGAGGGGTTTGGTTGCGTTTGTGTGCTGAGCTTCCAATAAAACCAGTCTCCATGAAGGATGAAGGAGCAGAATCCTACGGAATTAATACTGTGCTCACTCAGTGTCCTGTGCAGGTGTTGAAACAGTTCACCAACAGGTAGTAAATTGCAGTCATTGTCCTGGATATTCGTTCAAACCTTTGCTAAGTTGTTATTCTTCCTTTCAGTCTTTGCCCAGTGACCTTCACTTAGCCTTTTTAACAGACAAGGCTGGGACAGTCAGGCATATATACCCTAACTGGTAAAGATAAATAGATTCATAGAATTGTTAGGTCTGGATTGCATCCACAGCATGTGGCCTCTAAAGATATACACTTTTGCTCAGCCAGAAGTTATGGGCTTGAAACAGGAATTTCTGGGTGAAATCCTCTGGCCTATGCCACGCAACAAGCCAGACTCAGTGATCTAATAGGCACTTCTGGCTTTAAAGTCTATGAATATATAAAAAAAAAAAAAAAAAGCCATCTGTTCTATGCTTTCCGTTTTCTGCAAGCCCATTATCTCTCCAGGCTATCTATATTCACCATTCAGCAGCCTCAGGCTTGAAGAGTTTTAGTGATGATAATTCTACCACCATTTTGCACCTCGAAAGCTTTTGCAGCGAGGCCTCCAGGGACTGGAGTGAGACCAAGTCCAGTTGCAATTCCAGTTTACCAGCTAAATTGCAAGCAGTCTGATTGCAATGGTATCTGTCATCAGCGCACAACAACAGAGCTGACGCCTGAGATCAACCTCATGTGGAAACTTGTGTCACTAATCACTAGAAATGGTGTCAGAAATCCAAGAGGTCTTAACAGCAGTCTTAGGCTGTAGCTTCTTCCATTTTTATTTAAATATTGTGCTTTTAATTAAACAGGCTTCCAGTTCACCAGCAGCTTAATAACAACCTGGTTATCCATGCCCTGTACCTCCTCCTTAATACCTTGAGCCAGATCCTTACTTAAACCAGTAACATTTTATTGCCTGCACTGGGGCTACTTGAAACTTGCACATGGGGAGAATCATCGCCCTCTTCTCCATTTCACCCTCAAAAATGTTCACTTGTTGTTATTTTTTTAAGGTTCTAATTTAACCAAGCCATAGTTTCCGCTGCCTCTGGAATCAATATTTTCTCTGTCTTTTGACAATATTTTGTTATTTTATTTTTACATGCGGTCTCCAAAAGGGTATAATTTACAGTTAATACCATGCAGTCAAAGACAATGGCAGGATTCCTGTGAGCGGAGCAATCCTGGCTTCCTAATCATGGCTCCTGTGCTCCACAGAAGAATTACAGTCCTGCTCAAGGAACAGCGAATACCTGTTCCCACAAAGGCATGCGGCTTAGTATTTTGCAGTTGTACTGAATGAAGAAAATCTATGCCTCTTTGCTCTGAAGGACACGACTGCTTGAAGTCTAACTGCCCTTTGGAAAAGGCACCATGAGGAAAGAAGGTTCCCCAGCTGAGCACAGCACAGCCCATACTGCACTTTTGCATGTCATTTGTGATCAGAAAGGATACTTTTAGGTGTGAAAGGTCATTTTCAGCACCATTTTGTGACAAAGACCAGTCATGTAGGGGCCCTGCCTTGCTAGAAACAGATGCAAGATGACTAAATTCACATCTTACACTCTGCTGAATAATCATTATACCCAGTGGAGTACTAATACCAAGTGTACTTCCTGCTATATTTTCCACACTCAGGAGATGACTCCCGCATAACGTCTCTGACTTAATGAAAACAAAAGCAGAGAAATAAGGTAAGGGCTACTTCGAGGTGATGCTGCAGGACTCAAATAAAGGGTAAGCACTGTGACCTTTGGTGGAAGTGAGAGGAACTCAGACCAATCTGTCCTAAGACCTAGATGAACAGAACATACAACTTCACACTTGTGCTAGGATATCCCTAAAACACACAGGTACGTACATATGTGAGGCAGTTAGTGTCTCTGCTGCTGGACAGTATGAGAGTATTGAGGTTTCAGTTTTGGTGAAAGGAATCTGGGTACATCATGGCACTGATGCATTTCATTCTGCATTATTCTCCCTTAAGCACTGTCTTTCCCTACTGGCAATGGCTTTGTTGGAGGACAATTACCTTCACTAAATGAAAATGACCAGAATGTGTCAAGGGTGAAGTAAAAAGCAATATACAGAGCAGCCAGAAATAAAGGAGTATAGGGTAGAGAGCAGTTCAATTCTTCACTTTCCACGAGGACAAAGACATTTAATCTGCTGCTGCAGCAACAGCTATTCCACTAGTTGCAGAGTGGAGGGCACCAGCAATCTTACTCTTCTGCAGAATGAGACCGTATGGAACAACAGCAGGTCACAGCATCAGGGTGGTTTGTTCAACATGTGAGGGCTCAGATACGTTCACCTGGCAAATGGCTGCAGTATTGTGAGAGGCTTCTACTCTCAAGGTGTCTGTCACTCTCCCTCCACCAAAGGAGGCAAGGTTTGTAGCAGAACCGGTGGGGGCTGCTTGGCCTATTTCAGAGCAAAGCCATTGACTTTGTACACTTCAGGCAGCTCTTAGGCAAAACCGCTGGACTTTGCCCGGTAAGCTGCAGAGGCAGTAATCCTTGGAAAAGGACTCATAAAGATGAGCTGGAACAACTTTAAAGTCTTATTTTGTTCCATTCATTTTCTAAGTGTGTCAACTTGTGTGAAAATGAGGTCTTAGCACATTTGGGGAAGTTTCTGATCACAAATTCTGAACTCTCTTGTTGCAGCCAGTCTTTTCTTAATGAAACTGATTTTTGAATCTTCATTTGCAATTCTCCAAAAGTACAAGTTGCCATGCCTTTTAATCAGTGTCCCAGTAAGAAGAGAAACTCTATTTTGTCTCCACCTTAAACCAAATATAATATGACCTAAAATCAAGCAGCTCCTTGAATTCTACTTTTTATGTTCTCATAGGAATTTGTAGAGAAAACATGGAGTTCTACACATCGGAACAGACTGTTCTCCTACAGCATCTCCTCAAATTACTGTCAAGAAAAAAAATAAATCTCTGTCCCACCTCAGAAGAGGCTGTCAAACAATGAAGATGTGCTAGCTATCTCCTCTAGTTTACTGTTCCTGCCCTAAACTCTGTCTCCAGAAGTGTTTACATTGCAAATAATTGAGAATTAGGAGACTATACCAACAGAAAGATCACTCAGTACGTGTTCTATTTCCCTAGCAATTTCCTACATACTACCGTCAGAGAAGAGCCAGTATCAAACACACGGAGAAGTCACATTATGTAGCACGAGGGAGATGTAAATAAATTGCAGAGACTCCAGAACAGGTACAGCAGAGTTGGTGCAAAAATTCAGAGCTACTGGCTTTGGTATGAGTTTCAGGGAATGGAAAAGTGCACCATTGAGAAGGGCAACCCAGGGAGAGAGGATAATGCTCAGTATATAGTGCATTCAAGAGGAACTGAAGGGGAACAAAGGCATGGCCAACAGCGTATCCATGTGCTGCAGACAGGCAATTACTCTATAAATCACAGTTAAAGGAGACCTCTACTAGCTGGCACTAACCACAGTCCCTTACCTACTGTGAGGGTCAGCCCCTGTGACCACAGGCAAAGCCAGAGATTTGGCAGGGCAAAAATTGGTATACCAAGTACTGGGACAGATAGGCCAGCATCAGCACTAACCCCCAGGACCAGAGTTCCCTGAAAAAGTAGGAGCATCTCTGATGACTGAAGGTGCCTTGAGGGGACACGTTCTAAAATGGATGCAGATTAGATGATGGGATACCTGACCTGAAGGGGGGGGTGGCCACAAGGGCATGATGAGCTGTTCTTGAGAAGCACAGGCTAAACCACTTATCATGATGGTTTCATTGCAGGGAACAGTCATGCACTATTAGTGCTGAAAGATTTCCCAGCCCTAACGGCTAGGATTTTAAGAATCTATTTAACTTTGATAGTCTATAGCCCATCACTAGGAGTCTGCTTAAAGGTGTGATTGCTCTTCTTTGTATTGGAATTGCTGACAAATCCTGAACTATTATGGCACTTACCAGCAGTAACCTATTTAAATAGAAAGAAAGAGGAGAGCATAAATGGCTTGTGCTGTTTGAATTTGATTTACCCGGCAGCAGAAAAAAGTTCCATGTATAGAACCTTGCTACACTATCCAGAGCATGAGTCTGCCCTGCTCTTTGTATATCAATAAAGTATAAAGTTAGAAAACGCATTATCCTGGAGGAAGGATGCTATGCTGATGGGAATTTTGGTGCTGGTTGTTTTTGAACTGCACTATGTGGCATTGTAATTCTGTGTCAGTGATTTAAATGCACTGATAGAGTTGGTGACAGCTTAAATGGCTCCAGCCCCCAGCCTTCCCTCACCCCTCCTCCCTGCCTGCAGTTCGCCTCTCTAACGGATGGAAGGCTGACAAGTTCTGTTCAAGAACAATGGAGAGTGGGAGAGTAGGTGGAGAGACCGGTAATTGTTTAAGGTGAGGTTTTTCTAGTGTTGTTTTAAAATACGAGCAAATATGGAGACATTCCACCTTCTTTCTTCGTGCAGAAGCACAACTAGCTGTGAATCCCAAGAGAGACTGACTGTATGGCCATGCGCCCTATTGCTCCTGCCCTCCAAGTGGGAGGAATGAAGAGAGAGAGAAGGAGACTGAGTGGCCCTACAGGCTAGGCCGCTTTCATCACCCTGTACCTGCTCTGCAGTGACAGGCTTCTGACAGCAGACAGCCATCTCTCTAAATCAATCATCTGCTTTCTTGTTCTTCATTCCCCTCCCACCTCCTGCTAGTACACAGCAGTGCCCAGCACACCCTGTGACAAAAGAGCCCTTCATAGGCTGTTTTTCCCCTCCTGTGGTACTGAAGGGTAGCCAGGTGTGCTACTTGTTCTGCTTGTTGGGAGCCGCTCAGAGGGATGTGATGGGGCACTACCCTGGATCCTTAGGAAGGCTGAAAGACAAAGTGGGCAACTGCAACTGTGGGTGATGGAAATGATCCTCTCTTCTCTTAAGATGCTTACAATGAAGGCTGTCACTCAAACACCAGAGAGGCAAGAAGACAAGTCAAGGCTGGAAAAATAGAGAACATACACTCTGCAGGACTGAACCCCACTGGGAAATAAGGTATCAAAGCATCTTGTTATCACTGCCACCCCTATTAATAACACCGGCGACTTCAGGTACAACCTCAGCAACTCTGGAATGGTCTAAAAATACTGAGTGATGGATGGTGTGGTACCACACACCTGATTTACATTTGTTAGAAGCAAACATCCACAATTCCCTGAGAGTAAATATGTGGTGCTGTCATCCCTAACTGGCGGGAATAAAAAATGTATTACCCTGCTCTTTATCATGTGCCTTGACTCTATTTACACTTCCTCTCTCTCATGCATGCTGATATAGACATAATGGAAATGGAAAGGGTATGGAAAGGACATCCATCAGAGGCAGGAAGTGTCAGTGACTCAGGTTAATCTTGTGTCTTGAGAAAGTCAGTGGTAGCTGCGTCTACTTGGGACATCTAGACCTCAGCACTTCATGAGGTCACTCCTAGCACAAGTTATATACCGAACTTCTTTGTATTAGACAGGTAACTACAAAGGTACTGGCTAAAAATAAATAAATAATCATAATAATAATAATAAAAAAGAAACAAACAAACAAAAAGATGTCTTCCATAACACAGATGCAGGAGACTCATGAGTCTGCCACTATAAGCAGCAGCAGATTTTCAAAGCCCAGATTCATTGCACCCAACTTCAGCTACTTAAATTCAGCATCTGAGATGGAAACTTTATCATGCTAGGCTCCCTCTACAGTCAGGGGAGACACCTCCAGAGTGTAAAGCAGATCCTCAGTAGCCTCTTGCTTTCCACAGACCTCATAAAGAAGCTAGGACAATGACATTCCTAGTTGAAACACCTTGGGTAAGTGCTGAAAGTTAGGTGGGATGAATCTAGATCAGTATTGCCTGATTTCACCTTGCAGGCTACTCTCTCTCCATCACTTCTAACAGGCAGATTCTTCCCTCTGGTTAGCCCACAGTGTCAAATCCCACTGCTCATTCACTATATTTACAAGCAAGCTCCTTCATATTCCTTAAACTTAGGACCAACTCTCCATAAACATCCAAAAAAAAGCAGATAATATTTTTCCATCAAATTCCTTCTTTTTCAAGGCTATCAGGCAAGTTCAGCTACTGGAATAGGGTAACTGCTGCTGACTTACTCTGTATGAGGAACAGTGAGTAGGTTCAGGATTTGTGCCCTCAGCAGAGGGACAGCAATGACCGCAAATGGAGGAAGGGCTTAGAAACTCAACAGAATGGTTGATGTGGCTGGGGACAATTCTCAGCAGAATATAACATGGGTTGGTCCTGGGGGGTTGAAGGAAGGGACCGCACAGCTGACAAGGGCTGCTTCTGCACCATGGATAGATTAGGGTTACAAACTGCTGCAGAGTGAGGGGCTGGCACCTGGCATGTGGAGCAGGGTTGGACTCTGGCCAACCGTTGCCTAGTCATAGCTCTGGGGCAAGAAGAGCTGTACGAAAAAAGCTCTGCCAAACCACCTTAATGAAAAGACCGAAATCAGTGACACTCCCAGCTGCTTGTTTAAAATGACAATGTTTTTATTACTGCTAAAATAGAATGAGGAAGAGAAGGAGTGTTGTGTAAAGTGTGTGCTGGCCTTTGTGCCTGCTGCTGGGGGTGTGATCAACAACACCAGCTGGCAGCTCTTTGGTTAAGAAAAAAAAATAATACAGTCCTGGAGAATGCAATATGAACAAGAGCAAGCAGAGCACTCAGCGGAGGAAAAACAGCTGGCGAGGGACCCAGGCACAAACCGCAGTCAAAGCCAATAAGAATTTCCTCCTAATGCACAGGAAGTTGTCTCCATCGCTCCAGCTTCCCCATACATTCCTTGGCCTCCCACTACCCTGCTTTCAGTAATGCAAAAGCAAATACCTTTGGATTTAAAATCCTGGGAGACATGCTGCCCATAAAGCCTTGGCCTGGAACACAACCATGGGGTGAGGAGTGCAGCGGGCACTTTGGCAGGCACTGCAGGTTTGCAGGTTGGGTGGTTCATGCAAGTTTTGGGAGATGGGAACTAGTATTCTGGGAAAAGAGCTCATAGACCAGAAAAACATACATGGTCCTGTCCTGCAGTTCCCCAGTGCTATGGCTGTCTCAGGCTCCCATCCAGCTCTGCAAATGCATTTTACACACTCACAGCTCCACCTGCCACTTCTGTCCTGCAACCCAATGTAGCTCAGCTGATTTCACTCAGTTCTGCCCTGAAGTTTCCCTTGTTTTTCAGTTCTGCACCACATAGATTATGTAAATCCAGTTCTTCCCTGTAACTCCTCAAGTGTCTAGAAGTCATTTTATTTTGATCAAAGTCAGTCAGCTATGGCCAAACTATGTGGCGTGCTTGCAGTACACCTGTACTGATGCATTCACAGCATATTTATCACCAAAGATGAGCAATTTTTTCTCCCTTTGATTTGAGATACTTATTAAACCTATTTTTATAGAGATGGAGGGCATTCAAAGCCTAAAGACCATCTTTCTTTCCTAAAGCCAACAAGGTGAGACAGAAGCAGGCTGTAGAAAGAGTTCATTAGCTTGGGAATGAACCCCTTCTCTGACACTGACCTACTCCATGACTTTGAGCATCTTACTTTACCATGCGTGACAAATACCAATTAACTTGCTGCACTAAGAAGTTGTTAGCATATACTGTGATGAGAAATGAAATGTGAGAACTTTAAAAAAAAATAAGCTGGGAGGTCAGATCTGGGCTAGAGTGCCTACACGTATCTTTAACTGAGTGATAACTCAGACTTTGAAAGAAAAAAGGTGAGTTTAAAAAATTAAATCAAGAAATAATTGTGCAGCCTTCAGCTCTAGATAATGGCAGCTTGAGAAGTGGGATAATTAAATGATTGATATGATTTCAGAAAGAAAACACACTTTTCCTGGGCATGCACAAGGTTATCTGTGTCATTTAATTAACCTGCATGCAGGAGAGGAATTCTCTGCTGTTATCTCTTGATCCCAGTCCTGTGATGTCTGCTGGGGGTTAGTTTTTGTTTTTATTTTCAGAGCTAGGTCGTGGTTTGTTGTGGTTTGGTTTTTTTTTTTCCCCCTTGGGATCAGAAGAGCTGAAGAGATTGCTTTAAAACAGAAAAGAAATCTGGTTTAAAGATTCTTTACAATAGTACTAACTGGGGAATGCTTTATATCAGTTGCCTTGTGTGGTATACTGATGAGGTTGCTGCCTCAGTTCCTTCCCTGTCGCAGGGAAACAGTGTAATTCTGCTAGCTCAGCATGGCTGGTAAGGGCAAAGAGCAGGCAGTGCACTATCACCCTCTCATCTCTGTGATGCAAGCCAGCATGGGCTCCCCTACTTCTTCCTGCCTAGTAATTGTGAGTTCTCTCACCACCAGCCACCTGCTTCAGCCACGGCTATGCTCCTTGGTTTGAGCCCTCTCCTGCTTAACTCCTCACCCCGCAGCCCGCCCTTTTCCCCAGCACCATCCCTGAGCAGGGATCTCTGCTCCTCTCTGGAAACAAGCTCCACTCTTCCCTGTAGGCTGCCCCTCTCTTCTCCAGCTGCCCCTCTATCGGGCTATAGTTTTATTTGCTCTTGACTCCTAACATGCAGGCAGAACTATGCCTATTTACAGCGAGAAATACGGGAGTCTCTGGGGAGAGAACCAGAGAGGCAGGGAGCTGAGGGAAGGACTCTTAACACACAGGTCTGGGACACTGGCCAAGGCATCAGTCTTCCAGTGAAATATGACAAAATCCAGAATAGTCCCAGCCAAACCAGCACATCTTCTTTGCTGCCTTCCTTAGCAGAGATGCCAATGAACACCTCAGCCATGAACACTCAGCTTCCTTCTATCCCCCCTGTGCATGAGGGAGGCTCAGCTGTAGGTTGGCTCTGGGTGACAGAAACCTACCCCTACGGTATTTGTTCTGCCCAAAACTCTGATTAGCCCAATATTTACTTACAGGAATGACAGGGAGGCTCAGGAATCACTGCAAGAGTGAAAGGCTCTGCTCAATGTTTGCTTTCAAATTCAGTCTCTCTAGAACACATCCCAACCTGTGTGTGCTACAAGCCAGAACTTCTATTGAAGATGTCGGGTAGCAGTATAAATCACGAGAGCAATGAATCATATATAGTAGACAGGTATGTATAAAGGGAAAGGATGTAAAAGAAAGGGAGCAGACAGACAGCATGTGTGCTGTAGAAATGCTCCTTAGAAGCTTTTGATGGCGCTCTTCTATCCTTGTCAGGAAAAGCAGGAACATGCCTGAAAGCTGATACATAAAAGACTCCCTCTCCTGCTTAAAATTCATCTGTGTTTGGACGCATTCCTGTGTGGCCTGCCCTGGGTGATCCTGCTCTGGCAGGGGGGTTGGAATCGATGATCTCCAGAGGTCCCTTCCAACCCCTACCACTATGATTCTTTCTGGTAGGTATCTACATACAGACTCAGTAGCATTGTGTATTGTTATACCATCTGACACTGGTATGTCAACCCTCTAAGCAAGCCACAGAAATCAAAGGTTGCTTCTGCAAAGCTTCATTCACAGTAAAGGGAGCCATGGATCTGATGAAAATAAGTGATCCCTCCAAACTAATCTGAATAGCAAGGCAGTTCTGGACCGTGTAGCATCTGGGCACAAGGTTGTTCAGCTCATGTTTGTGAACTTCTCTTCTTATTTTGAGATTTTTCCAATGTCTAAACTTGCAGATACCTGCTTTGTGCCAGTACAGCACCAGTGATGCAATCCTATCAGATGTGGTCACCGAGGTTTTCTGGAAGGGCAGTACTAGAAGCAGTTTTCAGTGTTTGAAAAACTAAAATTTGATGCTACATAGTATACATTCATTCTGGGAACTCTTCCTTCCTTCATCAAATGACTGCTTATGGTGGCAAATTAAAATTGGATTATTGAAATGGTGATCATCCTCACCCAACTGCAGAGTTGTTCTACCATAACAGGCCAGGCTGAAAACTGTGGTGGTTCAGGAGCTTATTGACAAACAGATCAGACACTCAAGCCTTGGGGGCAGCAGTGTCTGTAAGAGGAGAGAGAGAGAAGAAAGTCAGGGGAAGTAGACACTTCAAGTCACCTGATATTAGCCTGGTACAATTCTGTCACACCCTTCAGGAAAACTGGTGTTGACCCTCTTCAAGCCCGAGATGACCTCAGCGGCCAGAAAGAAGCTGGGATATCTCAACAGAACAGGTGGTAGGCAACTGCTGAACAGTTTTTGTGGTGAGTGGGGCAGCCCCACTTTACTGGAATTTGAACCTGTGGGAAGAGCAGGCTTTTCTCCAGAAGGGCTGATAAACTTCACAGCTGAATAATAGAAGGGAAATTAGATATGCAGTGATTTTTGCAAGGGCATTTAGAAACAAGTAGCAGAGATGGAGTTAAAATTCAAGCTTCCTAAATCCCAGTCCCATCCATTAGAACATATTGCCTGTAATCTAAGTGTAGTGCAAACATCCAGTTGATAAGCTTTTTACAACAGAGATGACAAAGTGGAAACTATAATCTCTTGGATATGCTGCTTTGTGGCCAAGAGAGGATTCTGTTGTAAAGTTTTTTTAAAAAAACTAGAAAGATTAGGCTGTCTCCCCTTGAATAATAAAACAGAAGACGACGACAAATTGTATTGTCAGCTCTGTCCACAAATCAGATGCTGTATTTGACCTCCCTGCCCCTTTCCTGGGTCTATGAGAAGCACAGGACTTGCGTGGGAAGCATGGTGAAAGGAGGCACAGGAGTGCTGCCAGTGAACAGTGCATGGCATGATGGGGACTCATCATAACTGTCAGCAGTGACTCAGTCCTACTGGGTCAGGCTCCTGACATAGAATGGAGTGAGCCCGAGCAGTGGTGACTTTGCTGTACCAGGCCCGGCATAAATATGACAGAGTTCTATGTGACTATGTAAGAAAGGTCTTTATGGAGCCTTCCCCCATCCTGGCACCCCTGCCTAGAGACCGGTGGCTGCCCTTTCTCCCTCTGCTTTGAGCAAGGTGCAGAAGGACTGTCTTAAGGCATGAAATGACAGACCAAGGTCAAGTACTTTGGAGAGCCAAATGAGACAATGGGATTATTTTGAAAATTCATTCAAGAATACAACTTGTGGATATTCTAGGAGTGACATCTACAGATAAAATCATTATCTGCCCTGAAGAACAGCAGTCAGGAAAAGGATTATCAAGGAAGCATATATGAGCTACGCAGGCACATTTCACTGCCATGAGATCTCGGTTTCCAGTTCACATGTTCCCAAGGGCTATTTATTCTTTTTAAAAGAATAGTTAGTCAAAACTGAGAGCCTGCAGAAGGGAGGAAAAATTACAAGATACAATCAGCTATCTCTTCTGCAGTTGCTCTCATTTACAAGAATAAACAAAGTCCTGAATGTTAAAGGATGGGAGCATCCGGAAAAAATGAACCGGGGAAAGTTTGCACTTGAAGCTCAGGCGAGGTGGGGGATTTTCAGCAGAGGTCCTGGAACAGGGGTGCCACACTAGGCTGCGTGCCCCAAATGAGGCACAATCCCTTGTCCTCTCTTCTGCTCTGAGACCTCATGGAAGAATTTCAACTGTTTGGCAAGTCAGAAACCTGCTACAGGTGGCAGATGCACAAAGGTGTTGTACTTCAAATGCAAGAGATGCAGATCCAATGACAACAGCACATGAGGAGGCCAAAAAAGTGACATATGCAATGTGTGTGACCTGCCATTTGTGCGGCGCACCGTTCCAGAGAAACAAAAGGCAGACTTGTTTAGCCTACAGAGCTCCAGACAAGGCTCCTTGAGGAGCCTGGTTTAGACTGAGGCACTCACTATAGAGTGTCTTTGTGAGAAAAGGCCAAAGGTTTGCTGTTCCACAGCATGTTTCTGAGTCACTGAAATGCTAAAGAAAGCAAGAAACAATAAAATATTTTGCACACGCTTGGAGACGGAGAGGTAATAAACATTTCTCAGTTCTCTCTGCTCTTTTTGTTTCCCTTCTGTGGCACACCCATGACACGCGTTTCAGTGCCACTGGCAAGCTGAAGGAGCCTGAAACCATCTCCCTCCAGCCACTAGCACTTACTCTCAAGCCTGCAGAATCAGCGATGTTGAGAAAGCAGCTACAGAAGAGCTTATGACAACAAAATAAAGTTAATTTGCTGCAATGTGATATTCAATCAGAAGAAAATAACAGAGCAAGGCTCTAGCTTTTGGACTATTACCCACAATCCCTTGCGTATGACAGCAGTGACAGTGTCAGCTTCTATATGCTGTATTACAGTCACACTTGCCATGCTAAACGCTGATTAGAATTAAAATGGAAATGACATCTATGTGCATTACTCTGCCATTAGTCTTGATGGCCTACATTTTATGTTGACAGTGGGCTTTTGTGGGGGGAGCCTGAAAACACACAGAGTTGTAGGTGGTTGGTTGGGTTTTTTTCAGTTGCTCTACAGAAGCAAACGTGGTTCCGAACATAAGCGTAACACACTGAATTACAGGCCTCTTGGTATCTCAGAAAGAAGACAAATATCTTTGTACTGCTGCTTGTTGGACAGAGAGCTCAGTTTCAGAAAACACTTGCATGACTGTGTGTGCCGTCATTTTTTTCCACTAAAATGGAAATGTGTGACGTTACGAGTTTATTCACATATCTGATGCAGGTGTCTGTAAATCACATAACTACTTTACACTATTACTGGCTGTGCCATAAGTATGTACATCAGTAATGTTCACAACTGGAACACAGTTGATTAGAAAATGAGACCTATGAGATGAGATTCTACCTAACTGTAGTGGAGTGGCTGAATGGAGGAGTTCACCTTCAGGAAAAGGCATGCACTGAAGAGAGTATTGTTAAAGCCTACAGAAGGGCTAATTCACATCAAACATCGTGGGGTCTCAGAGGAATGCTACAGCAATGATACAAACCCTTTCCACTCATTGTGACAGTGCCCACCCACTGGTTTGAAGCTAAGCTTCAAAGGCAGACCAAGAACAGATCCTCTCTTCTCTAGTCTATTTCCTTATTGAGTTCTGTTGAAAGTCCCTTTCTTGGGACCATAAACGCTCCTTTCAAGAGGGGCAGATATTTTAAAAGCTCAGTAATTCTTTAGCGAGGATGTTATCTATAATCCACTACAAATCTGGAGTAGCCAGAACTCATCCTGGCTTAGATGAGGACCTATGTCTGACCTGTCTCTGCAAGCCAAGCATCCTTGGTCCTCCCACAGAACTACAGTCCAGAATAGTGAGTGGAAAATGTTTAAACTATTTCTGATTTTCCTGAAATCACCACTACTTTCAACTCTTACACTGTCCATGAAAATTTTTCTCTTCAAAAAAAATACAGGAAGACTGCAAGGCAGTTTGGACTAAAGCTCAAATACAATTCAGCCATTCCCTCACCCTCCTTTCCTTGGTACAAGATCTGCTTACACAGCAAAAGCCAACGACAAAGCTAAGGCACTACAATTGCATGAAGGAGAAATAAAACTGTAAGGGCCAAGTGCTGTGCCCTCCTTGCTGCGATGCCCTGCAGAGCTGCTTGATCCCATGTGCAGAAGGCTTGCTGGGATGGGTGCATCAGTGCACAGGGGTCAGCTCATACCCTGACAGGTGCCCTGTGCTCCTTCAGTAAGTGGTAACATGGTTACAGAATTGAAGCCATTCTCCAACCTACCTGCTTGTCTTGCCAGCAGATCAGAATCAGGAAGATACTTAGACCCGTGCTTTTCTTTGCCTATTCCTGTACATGCAGTATGATGATTTAGATGCTCAGGTATAAGCACACGTGTATGCTGTTTGCCAAATGATGGCTGAATTCCAGAATCAAATCTATGAAAGTCACTAGGAAGTGTTCTATCAGAATTTCCAGGACTCACCTTAACTCTGCCCCAAGCCCCTGGTCTCTCTTCTCTGTACAGGAGGATTCCCACCCAGACTCCAGGCATGATGGATAGCTTCCCTCTCCCTTATCTCATCCCTGTAACAGTAAGGAAAAATGAGGGGCTTGGAGGGGAGGGAAGAAGATGCCTGTAGTGCCTGTAAAGTTGAAGATAACGTTTAAGCTTTGTTACACCGAGGAGGCTGCATTAAGCTCCCATGACCTTGAGTGAGAAATGCAGCTTGGGTTCCTCTCTTAAAGACTTCAATAAAGTGAAAAATTGTTTCAATACAAAATGTGATATTGGGACATTGTTCGTGCATATATTGAGCTTAAGTCAAATATTCTGTGTCCTCAAATCCGACTGATTAATAATTAGAACCAGAAATTCTGTCTTTACTCTAATGTGTTTAGGAAAACTGATGGATTTAATTTTTTTTATCAGCCAAAAGTAAGAAAATGTAATCTTTCTTAAAGTATCTAATACAACAATGCAGAATAATTAGTTTCTATGAAAACAGGCATAATGGGACAGAATAATAAATCACTTTCTGTTTTGTATCTGTCCGTCTGATGGAGGAGAGATTTACTATACAGTATGGTGCATGATGCTGTAGGAAATATCAGGCAATGGAAGAAATCTATAAGGGGATAAAGTATTTCCAGCTGTGCTTTATAAAGGAGCATTTCATCTCTTGACAAAGCCTCAGGGATAGGTCCAAGTAATTATCAGGCAAAAAGCAGCCCCTCTTTGGATTACAACTTGCCAAAATATATTGGCCCTTAAAGTTCCAATTCTGCATCCTCCATGGCCATTTAATTCAATAGACCTGTGAGCTTACAGAGAGTTTTTCTCTACCCTCTTCCATCTTTTTTTGTGCCTTAGACACACCAGTGAATCAAAAGGGTCTGTTCCATGCCCTTCTCACTTGGGTAGTATAATCCACATTTTGCACGTGGATGAGCCAAGGCACAGCGAGATCCACTGGCATGGCCAAGGCCATGTGACAGGTAGCTGCCTGAGCTTGGATCAGAATCAAGTTCACTGCCAACAGACTTAACCCAAAGCCCTCTCAATTGAATTGCACGGAATAACTCACAATCTCAGGAGGAAGTGGGATTCTCCAGCTGCTGCATCTCTGTTACTTGTTCCAAGTTGTAGTTTTTCTTACTTTTCTTCTGCTTTCTTCTAGGAAAGGAACCAGAATGAAAATAAGGAGGCTGATATCTTGACTCTTCTCCAGGTACGTACATGAGGTGTCCAAAACAAACTTGTTGCTGGCCATTATCATGCTACTTTAATTGCCTGCTGCTAGAACATCATCTCTGTGCTGGATCCATTTGGACTTGACTCCAAAGACATGATTTGATTTAGTCTGACTCCTTTTACTGCAGATGAGTTCATTCTGATTTACCTTGCCAAACCTAAACAGAATCTGCTCCTGTGGGTTTAGACAATACTTGCAGGAGGAGCTTTTTTTTCTTTTTTGATCCTGCCTTCCACCCCCCTTCTTGGGAACTCTTTTGAGACCAAAAAGATAGTGGGAAAGACAAGACATTGGACAGTGAAAAGTATATTTGATTAGAGGTGTTCCCACAGAGCCAGTGACCTGAAATCCAGTCACATGGAGGAAGCTGTGCTGTTAGATTCAAATATATCACTTGCCTTAGCTGATTTGACTCAATTCATATGGAAGGTCCAAGGGTCTATGTAATTCTTGCTGACTGCTCTGAAGAACAAGTCATGCTACATTTATCTTTTGCTTTTGATGGTAAATAGTTCTCCAGTTCTTCCTCCCAACAGGGAGCCTTCACTTTTCATGAGTTGCCAACACGGTACACACAGTTAGTAGTGATTCTCAGGAATAACAACAGTTATACCTTTGCTTTTAGACCATGATACTTCTGGAGATCTTTTATTTATTTTTTTTTAGAAACAAATGTGTGCAAGCAAGAATCTACCTAGAACTGACAGGAAGCTTGCTCTGTAGTGAAGAACCATGACGTGTTTAGCAGTATATAGCAGCAATATACAACAGTTCAGCACTCAAAAGAAGGAGAAATGAGCCACCTGACCAAAACCAAAGTATGAATCAAAGTAGATAAGTATTCCAGCATACCCAGGTATTCACTGCTATAAGAATAAATACAGGTACTTTTATTCTTAGCAATAAGACATCTATCCAATAATAATTCACCCTTTACAGCTCCAGTTTGGTTTCTGTTCCATACAGAATCACTCAGGCCTATGCCAAATCCTGCATTATTACCTCCAAGTCCATCATAACATCCTTTCTTTCCTTGCACTCTTGGTACGCTACAGCCCAAACCTTTTCCATTTACAAGGTCACCTGGGATTTACAGTTTAAAGGGATACAAGCCCTACAAACAGCACTAGTGAAAACACCAACAACAACACGTTTCCTCTGCAAATAACCTGCACAGTAATCTGATCCCAAGACCTCTGTCAAAAAAACCTCAAAACTATCAATTGCTTTTAAATGCCACAAAAAGAAAGGAAAATAAGAACAATGCAATGATTGCACCACTCAGAAACAAATACTTTCTCCAGGTCAGTATACAACACCCCCCTCTACCGGGTAAAACCCAGACAGATAACTGTGTGTCAAAGGTGCTGTACAGTCTGGGCTCCGTGCTGCCACAACAGCAGGCCAGAGCTTCAGTCGTGCTGCACCTCTGCCACTCCTGGTACGGAGTGTCTTCAGAGCTTTGAAGCACCCAAGCGAGTAGAGGTTTTCTTGGAACCTGGTTTATGATGTTACAGATGTCCACTGTGAAACACTGTGCTTCAGACAATCTTTTCAGATTGTCTCCTTCACTTTGAAGGACTCCTCACTTAGTTTTTCCTTCTCACTCCCAGTGGGGGATACTTCTGGCCCAGACTAGGATTTGTTTACCCTTTAAGCTTTTCTTAACTCTTGGTAGCTATTCTAAAGCTGTCACAATCAGTGTCACAGGAAAATTACCACATAACATACGTGACAAGTCACACCTACACTGCACAAAAGGCAAAATTATGCAGTGATGTGTCAAATGGATCATATTTGTGTATCACCCAACATGTACAGTTCATAAAAACTGACATTTCTTCAGCAGCCAAAGGAAATGTCACATTACAGAGTGTGCAGGCTGAGGAACTGACAGGCTGTAACAGTGACTATCCCATTCTCAGGACACAAAAACAATGCCTGCCTTCCTCCACAAAGACTATATACTCACATATATAGATGGACTCTCTAACTTCAGGTTCTGCCAAGTTAAAAACATCCCAGAGAACATATCCAAGCATCCATATCTGCAGGTTACCCCTTCCTCCATCTCTGGATAACTACCTGCTCCGCTGTCTCTAAGCAATTCCCCCAGGGAAGTGTAACTGCTAGAAGAGGTAGACAAGCAGGCTGGTGGGTTGATGGCTGTTGAAGGCACAAGCCTGGGACTTCAGAGCACCGGATCCAACTCTATCCTCTGCTGTTGACTTTGTGTGTACTTTCGTACAACTCATGTAGTCCGTCTGTGCCTCAGTTCTCCCTCTGTCAATTGAAACATCAAAACTGTCCTGCCAAACGAAGTATGAGAATAAGTGTGTTAAACAATGCAAGCGCTCATATATTCTAACCTATGTTGATGCAGTCTAGGTTAAGCACCTTTGACAACCTAACAAAGACTTTACCAAGCGTCCGATGAAATCAATAAGTAGACGTCTGTGGCCTTTGGCAGGCAGTGGTTAACCCCCTGTGAGAGAACGGATGGTGTCTTCATTGCCTGTATGGCCAAGATATGTTTGTTTTTAGACTACTCCCTTGCACTTTGCTCTTCTCAAACTATATCTTAAAACGTAAGAAAGATAACAGTCACTGACAGGTTTGAACCAGGTAGCTACACCAAGAAAGTAAAATAACAAGCTGAAAGCAGCAAATAGAGGACAGACAACACAAGGCTGGCACCATGGAGGTCCGAGTTGGGTTCTCAGCTCATTCACGGGTTTCTTGCATAATCTTAGCCGAGACATTCAGTTTCAGTAGGCACCAGCTACTCATCTGCAAATCCAGGATGAATAATCATTCCTTTGCCCTTGCTTTCTATTTAAAGTGTAAGCTCTCAGGGGCTGAGGCTTCCACTTATTGTTGACAACTCTACATTAGCCATGAAATGTTTCTCTGAATTGCATAAAAACTGTATTATAGATGCAGAATACCTCTGCTGTTTGTAAACAGTCTAGCCTGGATCCAGAGTAGCCACATGCACTGAGCACAGCCAATAAGCTCTACTGGACCCTGTCACAGGCACAGCAGTTAAAGCACAGCATTGTATTAAGGAAGCAAGAACACTTCAGCAGCAGATTTTCCCTTGTATATCTGTGTAGAGCTGTGCCCTTTAAACGAGATCCCCTTAATACAGATGCACTTGTGCAGCAATGATGGAGTCAGCTCTGTGGAAGTCAGCTTGTACCTGGAAGCAATGGTATTATTGAGGAATTTCAAATGTCTGGAGCATTCTAGCCCTCTCTTGCTCCTGCTGAGGGAGACATGTTTACATGTATGTAGAGTGTGAACCCCGAGCCAAACCAAGATGTTCAGGAAATGTCAAAGTAAAGGTAACAGTGACTATGGAGAAACTCGCACACACACGGTTAATCCCATCTGATGACAGTATGCAGGCAGACATCACCCAAATATTCTATTCCCACTCCCTGTCTCCAAGAGATTCTCTTACAGGTCCCTCTTCTCTGAGAGGAAGAGGTAGCAGAGCTCAAGTAAGATGCACTTGTTAAAGACTGTATAGAAGCAAGGATCCATATCTGCACAGCGGATTCAGGAAAATTAGGCTCATCTAGTTCCTAAAGATGGGCTTCATGAAGAGGAAGTAAGCAAAGCCCAAAACATATCCTGTGTGAACGCAGGGTTGATCATGAGCATCAAGCCATTTCTATTCCCTTACCGCAGGAGATGCAAGAACAAAGAAATGGCTCCTGTGGGTGGGTTTAATTTCTTAACAACTTACCATGTGGCTCTTGTTCCAAATTTTGTGTGTTTATCTTTGTAATGTCTATTGCAAACACTGTAATTTTGCAGCAGCCAGGTACATTGAAGGCAAAAGTACTAATAATGTGACATCATTATTTTTGTTCCATAGCAACATCCCCCCACACCCCTTACACAACAGGTTATAAGTCTGTAAAACTCTGCATTTTACAGCGCTCTAAAACTCCTCCAGCTGTTATAAATATATCGTTTTAAGCGCTCGCATTTAAAAAAAATGAAACAGAAAAATACCACTGAAAAGTTCAATGCTTTTTCTTCTCTGCATTCAATTGCATTAACTTTTTCCCTGCTGGTCTCCCAGACCCACTGCTGGGCTGGCTGATTTCCACGGAAACCAGGGGAACATTCAAGATGCATGCAGGCTGTTTGTTAGTACAAAAGCTTCTATTTTACCATGCCCAGTGGGGGTAAACTTTTAGTAAAAGAATGCACCTTGCTTGTTTGCCAACATGGCAGGTGCATGTTATCTAGTCAGCTCAAGGGCCACTGGCAGTGGATTTGTAGAGATGGACATCATCAGAGTGCTGTAAGATGCGTCAATATAGTCACTGGTATAGCTGCTTCCTAATTGCAGGCAAAGGGACTGGTGCTGTGGTTATTGGTTGTAATTCCACTCTATGCCCCATTAAAGTTCTCAGCAAAGCACTTAATCCCACTGGGAATCTTTCATGTAGTCAATTGTTAGGGCAGCTCTAGGTGGGGCAAGACTTCACCAAAGCAGGAGGTAAGGAGAGGGGAAGAGGCAGAGGCTGTACAGTGGTACGGGTCCAGGTCTTCTCTAAGAAGTTCACAGACACTACAACTGCAGGGACTGGGGAGTTCCTTCCTTGAGACAGCATCAGCACTTGGTAATCCCCTAGCTTTTAGTCATGTTTGCATCAGAAGAGGCCTTTCATTTCTGTTTTGGGTGTGTTGGTTCAAGCAGCATCTATAAGATGTTGAATTAAATACGCACTATTTGAAACTAACAAAACTTTTGCCACCAATTTAAATTTGAGAAAGGCACTGCAAGTCCAACAGGCATCTGTGGAGTCTCTTCTCTGAGCCCAGAAATTAAAATCTCAGCCTGAGCTTGTATATTTGATGGAAACAGAAGTTAACTGCAGTCATACATCACCAGTGCCTCCCATAGGGCAGAAAGCCTAGTCCCTAGAAGAACATTCGCTGTTGTTGCTTCTGCTTACATTGAAATATTCCAGAGCAGGTACTAGATCTCTGTGCAGTGATGACTGTACTCAGAGCCCTGATCGCAGCTAAAAATCTGAAGATGTTGCCAGAACATAAGTAAAAACAGTATTAAATAATTGCAGGAGAGTTGTACCTGCCATCTGACATGTTCTGAGCTGGGAACTTCATTTTGCTGGGCTGTGGATTTTACCATAAAAAGATAAAAATCAGAAGCCTCATTCTTTATGCTGTTATCATTATTATTTATACTTTCATTGGCAGAGCTTGAAGCCATCATGACAGTGTATAGGGTAATGACAGGATAATTGTTTGTTTTATTGATCATTATAAACCATTCTGCATCTCTGCATGATTTGTAGCATTGAAAATACTCTCTCCTTTCCTCTCCATTCCCCTGCTGTGAGGGCAGCTAAGTAGATACCCGCTGGCTATGAGCAATCCAATTAACAATGACCAAAAAAATCTTTGGAAACAAATGAGTCCTTAAAAGGAAGGAAGGAAGGAAGGAAGGAAGGAAGGAAGGAAGGAAGGAAGGAAGGAAGGAAGGAAGGAAGGAA
>WTSP01013670.1:7225-17361 GCA_025331215.1 Actenoides lindsayi | reverse complement strand
TCCTGCTCTGGCAGGGGGGTTGGACTAGATGATCTTTCTAGGTCCCTTCCAACCCCTAATATTCTATGATTCTATGTTTCTATAAGGAATGCTCTTGTTTTTTAAGAATTCCTATTACAAATCCTTCACCTTCAGATTGAGAAAACTCCACATATGTCTTGGAATAATTCAGAAAATCCCAAAATTTACTGGAGGAGGGAGTGCTACAAATCCCTGATATTTTAAGAAAAAAATAAATACAAAGGTACAGCTCAGAGTTGGTTGTTGTTTTCTTTTTTAATTCAACTTCTCAAATCATGAAAGATCCAATTTTAAATTTTCAGTTCATATCTAATACACTTTTACTTCTTGTGCCAACTATAAAATGTGGAGCAAACAATGAGGTTAAGATACTTACGTAGTTTCCATGTGATCTAATTTTTGCCCATATGCAGTATCACCCACAATTCCTACTTATAAGAATTAGTACCTAGAAATCCATTTCTATGAAGCCTTTCATTTTACTTAAAAGAACGGATGCAAGTCAATTCTGATCTTCAACACTTCTGTACTGAAAGAGTTGTAGAGCATTGGAATAGACTCTCCAGAGAGGTTGTGGAGTGTCCTCTGGAGACTTTCAAGACCTATCTGGATGTATTTCTGCATGATCTGCTTTAGTTTTGTCTTGCTCTGGCAGGGAGGTTGGACTCAATGATATTCAGAGGTCCCTTCCAACCCCTAACATTCTGTGATTCTGTGACCCTTCTAAAATGCCTTTATCCTCTCTCTATACAAATGCCACAACAGCCCGCATACTTGTCTTAAAAATAGTTCAGGAAACAGAAGTTTAACTAACTAATCCTAATATCATCCATTACCTGTTTTTCTTATCCATGTAATCTATAAACAGTATGCAAACTGATACGAAATGCATGTTTTCATTTTACTGAATGAGGATCCAGTGCTTCTTGTTACATTGATTAATGAGATATATGTTGTTAGCAAAAAAAGAGAGAACAACATGGAAGAATACATAACGGCTTCAAAATTATTTTCTTAGTTTATTCTGCGCAGCAGCTATACAAGCCTTCTTTTTTTTTTTGTATGTGTCGGTCAGTAAGATATCTGTTGTGCTTTTGCACAAAGAACAAAGATGCCTTTATCAGTTCTCAAAAGTCTGTAGGACAAACCATTCATGCTGTCAAACCCTCTACAACCCTTTCAGCAAATAATGAAATCCATCAGAGACAAATGTCAACATACTAATTTGTTAAATACAGAACAATAGCAACATTCAGAAGAGGTGCCTCATTTCATGTTCTATCAGCCCTTGAATTTGTAGCAACTTTATGGCAGCCCACAGATCATGCAATATTAAAACAGAACAGCATTATAATTATTAAAACTAGAACAATCTACTCTCCTTACAATAAATGCTTAATAGTTCAACAAACTGTAAACAAAATCTTTTGGGAACCTCATACTCTTTGCAATGCATTCATTTTCCTCCCTTTTGGAAGATTATTTCCAAGTAAAATCTTACACACAAACACAGATTCTCTTTCAAACACAGTCACATTTATTGTGCTGGTAGAAAAATAGGATTAAATTACATCATATCCAGTGACAGAAGAGCTTCAGTGTGACTAAGAATTACTTTATGCATTATACAGGACATCCAGCTATTATTGTTGAATCATATAGCAAAGGGACAGTTTAGCTGGAAGTAACTAGAGTGCATATGAATTACTTTACTCATCATACAAAGACATCCAGCTATTATTATTGAATCACATCGCAAGGGACAGTTTAACTGAAAACAGCTAGCATAACTGAGAACTGTTCTAGAGTCTTATAAGTATCGCCTACTAATGAACCTTTATTCTGTTGCATCTTCTATCAATTTACCTTTTCATACATCTCCAAATTTGTTTCTTTTCACCATAAGGACTACAATATTTTGCCTGTTGTCCAGGACACTGCCACAGAATACATTTACCTATTATTGTCAAAGATGCCAAAAAGAAGCAAACACCATTATATTCTAGAAACATCTATTGCATCCAAGATTTCTTCTGGAGATTTTCAGCAATGGCCTGATAACTTTTGCTCTGTGAATTCATCAAATAAACCTTGAAAATAGAAAGGAACTTTTGAAGTTGTTAAATTGAGAATGCTAAATTCTGTATTTGGCAAAATGCTAAGGCTAATACAGATCAGTAAATATTTCTCCAAGTCCAAAAGCAGAGAGTGAGGTGGTTTCCTGCCTTGTGATACAACACAAAAAAACTACCATGGGTCAAAAGATATACATTTTGACATTGTTGTGCTTTGTTTTTAAATCACCAAGGATCTATATTTTTTAAGAAGCAGAAAATTTTTGATTGTTCACCATGTACTCTCCTGACATCAATTCTGCCAATACACTAAAACCCCTTTTCTTGTCAAACCATACATTCATATTTGCACGTGTATATTGACCACTCACAGGAATGAAATATAATCCAAAATTTCTACCAAGACCAAACAGAATCAGGTTTCCAGTTCAAATCCAGTTAATGCCAGTTGGATAACAGGTAGTTCCTGTCGGATACTTCCTTGCAGATTCTGTTGGGTCTGTATCTTGTCAAATGATTAAATTTTATATTCCACATTGTCAGTATTAATCAAATTAACCTTTCTGAAACCTCATATGGTATTTGGCACTCATACCAGTTTAGAATTATGAATCCGATGATCAAAAAGTTCTGTAAATTGTATAATTTTTCAGCAAGTATGGATTGAAGTTTCCAAATAGCTAACAGTTTCACAGCCAATTCCAGTCACTCTGCTGTAAATCTAGTTAATCTCCACAGACAATTACATTACATTTTTAGTTTTAGCAGAATTTAATGTTAAGTGGGCGAACATTCCTTGAGACTTGCTTCAGCTATCAGACAGCGTGTCTCTGATGTACTTACTGTACATGTGCTTAATGCAACTTGAACTTCAGTATAGCATTTTCATGTCACTTACAGAGTAGGAAACACTTAAGATAAATTCCATACTGAGGTCATATTTTGGATTTAAACTTACTGTCTTCACCACTTGTTAGCAAAGTCACAAGTAGAAATAAGAATCTGGTATCCTTTCCATGGCCTGATACTAGAAGGGATGGCAGTGTCTGCCAGCGTGGGCTCAGTTCCAAGTTTTGTAGAGAAAAGCTCTTCGGTGACTGCAATATGTACCTCATTCCTGCCAATGGCTATCTCTCTATAGCTATACCTCCAACAGGTTTAAATTAGTTAACAGAGAATTCATCATAAATATTAGTTATACTGACGCAGCAAATTGGATGTAGCTGTATCTTCTCGGGAAGCACTGGAAATAATTCTGTGACTACAGTGCATTTTTTTCACAGTAACTTAAAGAATTTTCATTTATACATATACACTGCTGTATTAATACAGATCAACTGGACAAGGAGAGACTGAAATTAAGCTTCAAGAGACAAATAACATATCTAACAGCGCAATACCACCAGGATCTGTTCAAAATCAGAGGCCTGTTTCTCAGATACAATAAGAAAAAAGTAAGCATTAAGTAGAGATTGTTGCTTTATACTAGCCTCAATCACAGAATGGTTTGAATTTACAGAGATGTGCCCAGAGTGGTTTTTAAGAAAAAGAAGTTGCTTAGTCCATAAACACAACTTGGTGAACCCTACCTTCTCTGCCAATAGCTTTCTTTTCATTAAATTATGCAAAACTGAGACTTTACACAGATTGTAGACCTATAGTACAGCTTCATTCTGTCCTTTTCTCCTTCCTTGTGGTAAAGGCAGATAGTTTTCCTTTAAAATCAGGTATTTTCATGCCAGTACATCAATATCGTATTCAAATTGCTCTGGAAAAGTGAGTGAATAAAAGCAGTTCTCTCTGCACTGTTTTAGCATGTCTCTAGACTATCAAATTGTTGCAGAGGAAATGTGATAACCAAAGTCATGGGATTCAGAAAGATATCTGTAAACCTCTTTGTTCCAAGACAATATGCACATGCTGCTTTTACATACATACTGTGTAATTTTAATAGGTAATGTTACGCATTACAAATGAATCACATGAAACCAAAATCAGAACAGCAGCATTTGCCTTAAAGATTTTACCTTATGCTACTGAAGGCAGTAGCGAAAAATTTCCCCAAACAGCTCAAAATAATGTTCTACAGTTTCTTAGAAATTACTCTGTGTTCTGTAAAATGATTTTGTCTCTGATATGCTGCATTTTTGTGTGGAGCACTGTACTGCAAGAAAAATACAGTTGTGTTTCAGCTAGCACTGACAAGTGTACAAATTTTTATATGTGAAGACAGAAACCTTTGAAGATATGTGCAGGATACACAACGTAGTAGCAAAGCCATTTCAGCTACTGACAAGCAAGTCTCCTTCCCCAGGTTATCATGCTGAGGTCTAACTTGGGCCTCTGAAAAATTTGCTGTGACAAAGCTATATATACCTTTCTTTTGGTGGTCTATGAGTTATCTCCAAGAAGACTAACAAGGCTATTCAGAATTACATCATAGCTTTAACTCAGTATCTACCACTACCAAGCTGGTGATCATACAAAAAAATGTATTTGTGACAGTGAAGTTCCCAATATTTATTTGGCAAAATAGCTTAGTATACAACAAATGAGAAAGAATATTTCAGCAAATACACTGTACTGGCAATTTACAGGTCAAAACACTACCTTCGATTTCACCTTCAAGCAATTTAAACAGAACATAATTTTCAAAGTAATCTTAAAGATGCTTGAAATTCTAAAATTTTGCTATATCGCTATAATTAAAGGGAAATGAACTTTTAAAAATATCAATGCAGCATCATACCATGAATGAGACAGATATCAAATTGCTATGATCTCACTGTTCAACATTTAAAACTAGACTTAGATGTCAAAATTATTATAAACTTGTAATACCAGAGCACATAGTAACCTCCTTTGTGAAGAATAGACAATTTATGCAATAGAGTGGAAAAAGCAGGCAGTCATCATAAAACAGATGCCTGCCACTTGGCAAGAAAACGATCTGGCCTTTAAATTGAAAGGAGTGAAACTATCTATTTTCTTCATGCTACCACAGACAAAGGAAATCCAAAAACCATCCCAGAAAACAGAGGTGGTGTTTTATTCACAAACCACAATCTCCAATCAAAGTTTTCATATTTTCAGACCCACACATCTCAATTAATTTCCCCCAGATTTGTAATAGACCAAATTCATCACAGAAGAAAAGGAAACACACAGAACCTTTCTCTCCACCTTGGAAGCACTCTGAGCAGTCTATTTGTCCTTCTGATCTTCCTAAGGACAAAACATTCTTATATGTGTTCCTCCACTGATTTCAACAGTTTAACTCTCAGTCTATATCACAAGATTCCTACTACTCCCTGAGCAAATCTCCACCAGCAACAAAGTGGTGGGAAGCATGTGTATGTGAAGAGAAAATTTGTATGAAAATAATCAGGCTGCAATGTATCACACAGCCCTTAGAAAAATGAAAAACAGTATTTCAAATTTCCAGTCAAATATAATGATCAACAAACCAGTAACTGTTAACTTCTACAGGACAAGCTATAATATTTTGACAATACTCTAAAAAATTCTGTAGTTCCACAGTTCAGTTTTGCTGAAAAAAATATACAACTTTTCCTGAGTAAGCATGATCAGAAGAAACCTATGTCAGAAATTGAATCACTGAAATGTAAAATAACGCAAGAAAATCTCTTTTTAACCTCACTAAAGGTTTAAGTTTTGATGGTAGTAATGAAACCTTGAAAGGTGTGAGGGTTTTTAATGAATATTTTTCTTTTAAAAATAAAACATTGTTGCAATTATTTGCACAGAACAGATGGAAGGAGACTTTGGATTATTGTTTTGAAAGGGCAACTGATATAGTTTAAAAATATTAAGAGTTCTAAATAAATACTTTACTCATAAAGTATTTACTCATAAAAATCTGCTTGTACCCTTCAAAGAATTTCCTATGAGAAATATAAAAAAAAAAAATTAACTATACATCTTAATTCACTTTTGAAGAGAATTATCACTTTTATTTCAAATACAGTGGAACAGACACAAGGGCTACATGACTGTTCTCAGAATACACAAGTCTGTTTTTCATTCCTTCCCTCACACATCAATGAATAAACACAAGGATGCAGAATAATTTGGAGACAACTGACACATCAGAGGAATCTGCTCTGTATGCAACACAAAAACCTTAAAAATTTGGCAGTGGCAGAGAAAGTACAAAAACTAGCAGATTATTTTTTCAGATGTTTGGTATAAAAGAATTCTAATAATCATCCCTCATTTTATTAATCAGTGCATTCACTGCAAAAGTCTCAGAACAGGCATTAACCAAGGCATTACTACCACTGCTGCCGAGATTCCCCCCAATGTGATCTATAATGTCCCCTCTCCTTTCAACATATTTTTCATTGTTTTTTAATGAATGTTCTTAGTTTTACTATTAAATGTTTCCAAAACAAGCATGTAAGCATTTATGTTGTGACAGAACAGTGTATCAAGTCAGTATTCTCTATCTGTACTGACGTGTCAAGGAGGAAAACAATGAAAATTGGAACAGTTTACTACACCTCATGAAAGAGAGATAATCTACTGCCAAAGAGACCTAACTCACACTGGTTAACCCCTAGAACAAATAGATGATAATGATTAGCTGAAAGTAAAGTTTGTTGCAATACCTGCTTTGACATTCAAATGTTAGTAATAACAGACACCAGCCCTACATTTTTTTAATCAAGCAACCTCTACAATAAGTGGAAAGGGATCAAAACATGAAGAAATCCACAACATTGCTTGAGGGGTTTGCCATATTTATTGTCACTGTGAAAATTAAAATCAGCTGCCATTAAGAATTGTATGTATGCATTCCATTCAGATGTTGAAAGGCTAAAAATTATGTGATCAACAGAGTGGTTTCTAGGCAGTTAGTAAATAAAGGACAAGTTTAAAATAGGTTGAAAAGCACCTGAAGAATTACATATAAAGGTGCAGGCCCTTGCAATCATTCCCACTGTGATCAACAGACATAGGACAATAATACTAACAACACCTTTTCCCACGGCTTAAGATAACAAAGCTAAAGGTAACAAAATAAAACAAGGCCATTTGAAACCCCAAATTAGCAGAAATTAACTCAGCCAGCTCACTGACACTTTGTAGGAATTATGGTGTCAGCAAGAGTGCCTTTATTTTCTCAAAGTACTTCCAAGCCTAATAAGTAAATACAAAGCAATTTCCCTGAGCACTGGGGGAAGGAAAAAGGGAATCCTTTTGTAGCCTGGTATTTTGGTGCATCACCAACATTTTTTTCTTGAAATCAGAAAAAGCTGCTGTAAAAAACAAGGCAAGAGGCAGCACAGGACTTTCCAACCACATTTCACATCTACACTCAGCTGAATCTGCTAGAATGCTTAGCATGTGCAAGCAGCATTAAAACATTTTTGTTTTAAAATCCCAGCTTTATGACAAAAGGGCTAAAACATCTACCTGAAATTAAAAGTAGATTACATTACAGAAGAGACAGTTCCTGAAGCATCTTACAGATCCCCTGCAATTCCTCCTTCAACTATTTTACAAGCATCAGATGGAAGCCAGAAATAATACACATTACCAAAACCAAGCTCTTTACCCTCAGTAAGATCCTTGACTACCTGCTGCTTCTTTCAAGCTCTTGGGAACGTTGTCTTTGTGGTTCAACTCTGCTATAGGAACAAGCAGGAAATGAATGCAAGACACGTAAACTCTAAAGGTGTCTATGTTTAGAACTGCGAACACCAAGTTCTTATGAGACAGATCAAAATCTTAGATTTCCTTATGGAATCTTACACCTCACCTCAGAAGGAGAACAAGTTTCCTCTCCAGTGAACTCTCATTTGTCAGTCAAGATCATGTTGGGAAGATCAGGTGGTATTCTACTCCTCAGACGGAACATACTATTTAAGTACACATAGACACAAGAGCAGACACAGAACTGGGTTAAGAACTAAGCAAGATAATGTTCTTGGATAGCTATAAAGCTCCCCCATATACATCTTCTGTATATGACACTCATATCACTGAGTAATATATGTATGAGAAATCTGGATTTATGCATGAAATAGACCAGTAAAGGAAAATTCCCAATCTATAATGCTGATTTATTCAGAATATGGAGAATACACTTTTTTTCTGAGGAATTCCATAGTGTATTATTTTTAAGCTGAAATCTTCCAAAGGCATGTATCTTCTTTCCTATGTAAAGATCAAGCAGTCATGTGCAGAAAAGTTGAATTAAGCTACCACCCAAATAATATAGCAAACTCTTCAACATCAAGAATGTCAGCTTACTAACTCCCAAATTTTATCAGCTTTATTTGTTCAGAATTTGTTTGTTTCCTTTGATTAAAAACTAAACCAAAAGACAAAGACAAAACAGACAATAAATGCATAAAGAAATATTTTTTCAGTTATTGTAGACATCTGCAGGCAAGTCTTGAACGTATACATTGGACTGGTAAAATGGAGAAATGACAGCAGCCTTAGAAATCAAAAACAGGAAGAACTTAAATCATAAATATGTTACTGTCCAACCTCTCATTTTCCTGGCCACTGTAGTGCTGTAGCTTTATTTGATAATTTAGCATAGTCAGAATGAAAATTAAGTTGGACATGTAGCAGAAACAGCAGCACAAATGTGTTGTAAATGCAGGACACATAAGCAAAGCTGCCAATATACTGTCGTTCCCTAGAGGTACAGAACTGGCTGCGTCAGAGGTGCAATGCTTTATTACTGTACAAGTGCAAAATTCTGATCAGACACAAAACCATTCATCAGTTTTGGGTCCCTCACAGTCATGAAGCATATCCTGCTTACTAATCAGAAAAATGTAGATTCAAAGATAGATGAAAAAGAGAACAAAGTAAAGCAAGAAAGGCAACTTAGAAGGCAAACACCTGAAAGAATCACAGTACTTCTCTGTGTTCTTTTCTGAGCCCTTTTGGAAATCCCCATATAGAGAAATGAAATCATGCTTAAAGCCAAGTTCAGTTCTTCAGATGTACACATATGACTCTTGTTATTTCAATGGGACAGTGACATACACCTATCTCAGACTAGAATTCTATTCTAATATTCATACATATAAAATATTTCAACACATAAAGCTTTGGGCAAGTTTATAATTGAAGTTTTTTAAAAAACTGGCAATGACTGGCAGCAGGACTCCAATGCCCACACAAGACAATCATCCACACCCTAAACTTGAATAGAAGGGTCTAAATTGAGCTAAATAAAGAAGATCTGCTCATTGACCAATAATTCTCACCACAAATTAGTTTCTTTGGTAAAAGCATGGATCTTACCAAAAAAAAAAAAAGCCACAATGATTCCATAGAATTAGCAGAATCTAATAAATCAGTAGAAGATGAGACTTCTTAAAAGAGGGCAAGCATTCTTTCTCAACAGCAGAATCAGGCAAAGCACCACTAATTTTTTCCTTTCTTCCTATGACCATTACCTCTAGTTGAAACTCAGCCAACTCCTTATGTAAGCCTATGAATCAAACAGTGGGGAAGCAGAGCTAGCACCATCTGGGTATGACGACAGGGAGGTGGGTATCCAGCACAGTGACAGCACAGAAACTATCACATCTCAAAGACTCCCTCATTGGACTCACATGAACATTACACGGAGAAATTGCCAGAACAGATCTTTGCAAAACGCATTACAAAACCTCATTCTCTGGGATCTCATAAAGGAATATGTGCAGCTACTGCACAGAACTTCATCAAAAGCTTCTGGAGCAGCACACAGCTCTCTGCAATTAGTGTCATGAAAAGAAAACTCCAAACCATATTTATTTGCAACTTCCTTGTCAAATGAATGCTCCAGGTCACATTCTAGTTAAACATCATATGGTAGGAAATAATCAGGTTGCTGGCCTTTGCCAGAGCTGCTTCACTGTGCCCTTCTGACTTTTGTACACGAGAGAGCAGATATTTTTAACTAAGTTGTGAACAACGATAAATTAACCCTAAGGGAAAAACCAAAACCAAAACCAAAACCAAAACCAAAACCAAAACCAAACGATAAAAAAAGCACAAACAACA
>WTSP01013667.1:8960-40668 GCA_025331215.1 Actenoides lindsayi | reverse complement strand
CATTAAATTATTAATATTTAATATTAAAGTTATATGTTCTTTATTCATGAATTAATTGGATATGTTTTGTAGCTGAAATTACCATGTTAGAATACTTACCTTTGGGAAGTAAATTAGTGGTTACCCAGAGTTTCTGGAAGTATAATTAAGAAATTTCTCCCTAGTTGAGTTCAAGAATGATTAAGTGTTTTGATGTTGGTTTTTTTTTTCCCCAAGTTAGGGACCATTCAAGAAAAGCCACTGGTAAAGAACAATTTCCAATGATAGCTGAGGGGAAGGGTGGGGTGCTACTCTAAGTACAAATAAGAGAGGAAACATATATAAACATAATGTCTCTGACTATTGCTCACCTCAAAAGACTGCTTAGTGATGAGAGTATAACTTAAAAGAAACATACTTTGGCAAGAAGGTTTTGTCCTGCCTTTGTGTGGTCAATAATAGGATGCTATTGTATGTATTTTTGTTGTTTGATTATAAGGCAAGCACAGATCTCTATATCCATCTCTAAAAGGATCCTTCTCCTAATCATACTCCAATCATACAGTAAGAATAATCATAGTTATTTTTACAAATCTGCAGTGTGCTGGTAGACTGTGGAGAGGACATTACTGCAGTTACTTTTTCCTCCTAGTGCCTTCTTTTGTTCTGGGCCAGGAAATTAATGCACAAGATGGGAACATCTGAAGAGACACTGGTGATTTTTTTTTTCAGATCTGTCCAGATATAATTATCTAGTAGTTATATGTGTGTAGGAAATGTTCAGAAATTTGAGATCATACTTTTTGAGGATAGAAGTGATAACATGTGAATCACTGTTATATTTAGAGAAAAAGACTGGGGGCATTCTAGCTTTGATGAGTGAGTGTTGTTCAAAATAAAGTTATAAGGTACATGAATTCCCTGTCTAAATAGATGTATACTCAGAAACTGCCAAGTAACAAAATCCAGTGTGAGGTGGTGGTTGATATCAATGTGAAGGTTACATTAAATGTTGCCTTATATTAAATCTGACAGTGGGAACTGCCTCCTTTTAATTATTCTCACAGAGTTCCATTAAATGCACAATACTGCAATAAGGTCCATGTTTAGTCATACCTACGCTTCACTTTGCAGCTTTGGAGCTTTTCTTTAAGACTCCACTATACGGAGGATGAGAGTGGAGAAGTGCTGTGTACATCTGCCTGCAATCAGGAGTTGAGAAGTCAACACAAAGATGGTTTTAATCCAACTATTGTAGGCAATGGTGTTAGAAACTTAGTACCCATCCAACTAAGTGTACAGTGTATATGCAATGTGGAAATACTTGTACAGTATAAGCCTTGCAGAAGAGAATATTTGAAGCTGCATCTTATCGTATCCTGGGAACTTGACTCTGGGGCAAAGAATATAGCTAAGAGCAGAACAGTTCTAGAGCTTGGAGCTGCAAACATTTTTCTCCTCCCTTTAATGACTGGTCAGTGTTTGTACAATGCACTCAGTGTGGATGAGCAGGACATCCTTTGATCGTTAATCCCTCTGGGATACTCAGTTCCTTAAATCACTTTTCTATTATTTATCCTCCTTATTATTCTGATATCAGTATGACACCTCTACTTCTTAGACTTCTTTCTGGCCTATTATAACCTGGTTTTAGGAAAACTGGGTGAGTAATTAAATGTCAGAGTGATGGGAACAAGTCAAAACTGAGACTAGTGAGGCACAGAAACAATGATCAAAATGTTTTAAATAGTGTTTTTAAGATTTATTCATTTACTTTTTAAAATTACAGATAATCATAGATCATACCACAGGAAACTTGCCACACAACTCCACGAGAAAGTGTTCCAAAGAGCTGCTTCTGATTTTAATAGAATGTGCACTTAGAGTAGGAAAAGGCATTTTCTTTTCTTTTGTGACAATTTCTCTGTCAGGCACATATCATGAATGCCAGACAAAAACCTCTCCCTTTTGAAACCCTTGCTGTGCTCTGCTTGAGCTCCTGTGCTATGTGTGTTGTTATATTTCTCTTTCATCCCATGTGAAGGAAATGCTATTATCTAAGGGTGAGTATAGTTGCTACTTGTCCTCCTCTTCCTAGAGATTAAAATGTGAGAGATTCAGTGTCACTCATTAGTCACGTACGAAACTGAAGTCACAAAATACACAATGACCATTTTAGAACACTTTACAAGTTTGTCACCACAAATATACACTGTTGTGAGCAGCCTGACAGGGATTATTTTTTTGTCTGTCCACAGCTAAGTCCAGAGTATTCCCTACTCACCCTTTTGTTATTATATTCTTCTATCTCCATCGGTAAATTATTTCAATGAACTATCATAATAGGATCTTCTATGATGTAACTGTAATATTGATGAAAAGACTGGATTTTTTGGGTGACTTGAGGATCATAGAACATACAAAATCCAGTTCAGATGATAGGAAATATAGAACAACTTCCAAAACTCTGAACTTTTTGCCTTCTGCCTTTTCATTTTCTCTGACATTACACTTCCAGGTTTTTTAGCTAATTTACAGAATTTTCATTATTAAACCCTGGTTTCAAATGCCAATAGGAAATTTCTGTGTTTATACCCTGAACTTGATAGCTCTCTCACTTTTTTTTTCCTCCCCTCTGCTCCTCTCCCCTCCCCTTTCTTTTCCATGACTCACCATACTACAATTTCCATTTATATGGCGTTTAGTTAAATCACATCCACAAGAATGAGAACAAGTAAAAACTGCCCAAGGATGTAAAAATAAGCAGTGTTTTAAGGAAATTATACTGAAGGCCACAAATCATTACATTATCTCTACATTTCTTAAGTTTCAAAGGGTTATGAACTTGTCTTCATTCCAGTACAAACAGCACTTCTCTATGATTCCGTGCTCTTGAGATAATTAGTCATTCATTAAACATTTCTTTCTTCTAGCACACAAGCTTTTGTGTTAGACCTCTGCCACCTATTCTCACTGTTGCAGTTCAATGGACTCATTACACTGGCAAGTTTTTCAGCACAATATATAAAATTTAAAAACATTCTTGTACCTAGAAAATAGCTTCTCTCTTCTGTGATCCAGTATGGGAGTCTCCAAAGAAATGCAGCTAAATTGCATTTGGGTAAGAGGTAAGTCTACACATACAGATGCTTTGGGTGTGTGCTTATGTATTGATTCTCCACTAGCTGCTCCATTTTAAGTGTAGATGTGCCTTCCAGAATCCAAAATCACTCCATACTTTTGAACATTTAGTTTCCAAATTTAAAATCCCAGGTTTATTCAAGCATTATATGGATTATATTATAGTTTCCTTTCGTATTAGAAACCAAAACATAGTATATTTAAGTTACATTGTATTAGATATAAAGATGAAAAATAAAACCTGAAAGGGCCATGAAACACAGGTGAAACAGAGCATCAGGCTGGAGCTCAGATACAGCCTTTTCTTTGGAGTGTTATAAGCTTTCAAAGCACTGTTGACCTTGAATAGCTAAACTTCAAAGGAAAACATTGCATTTATCCTTTCTCAACATCCCCACTGTAGCTTGTCCAGTGCAAGTAGCTGCATTTCAGGGATGTAAAGGCTACTTTCAAGTTTTTTTATTTAATAGGTTACAGTGTGAGCAGTTATCTCTTCCAGTATATCCATCTGAAAACATAGTTTGACAGCGGCCCAGATCTTTCAGTGATTTTTCCAGAGTGCTTTATTTGGGTAGACTTGTTTTTGACTGTATTCCTTTTTTTTCAATTTTTTAAACCAGGAAAGGAAAACATATATTCTTTCAATAGAAAGTAAAACCTTATAAGCTACTCACTATGATATATTTCAGTGAATGAAACAGGATCAGACAGACAGTGACCTTGTCTTCCACCATTCTAGGAACCAGTGCATAAAGCAGATATGCAGCAAATTTGGTAACAGTTGATTGCAGTTTATGTATCAGTTATGGACCTTCTTTAAAAACTGGTCATGACTTAACAAATTCTAAATGGATGTCTATGCTAGATCCTTGGCCAGAGTCCATTCTCTAGTACTTATTTTTCCAAGGAAAAATTAAGCAGTGCTTCTCACACAAATTTGAGTATGAAGGTTTCAACAGCAATGGTGGAAATGATACCACTAGTTTTCTTTTACTGAATCAGATAAATTTCAAGACACTGAACTTACCTATGACAACTAAGCTTTCAATAGCAGCAGCTACTGAGGACCAGTAAATTGTCACAAGTGGTAGAAATTCCAGTCGTAATAAGAGCACAGACAACCTGAAGTTGGTTAAAATTTTTCATTAAAAGTATGTTTCTCACAAGGATATTTCACTTATTCAAAATGGGATATTCTTCTTCTGCTGTAACTCACATGAAACTAAATAAAGGAATTTTTTCCACCTCTTTGCTATATAGCATATATAAGGTGAAGTAGATTTTGTCTACTTTGAAAGTTTCATTCTTTCTGCAGCAAAGCTGAGCATCAGATGAACCTGCACTTAGAAGGCAAGTACAATATTCATTGTGCTTGGAATTTCTTTCCATTTTATGGTAATTCCTTGTGATTTTCCACAAAGCTTGACAGCACAACAGTCTGTGTGAAGTGATGCATGAAAACACTCTCTGGTCCCAGTGGCCTGCCCTGGTTAAATGCAGTTAATGAACTGGAAAACTGACATTGATAAAACTGGCTCTTGTTATCTATAGGGCATATCAGACTTGAACTGGTCAGTGATTCATGTGTAACCTGATCAAAGTTAAATCAGCCATGTTTTTTCTCTCCTCACCCCACCCCAAATACTCAAAAGATGGTCTACCACTGTCAGAAGGCCATAAAATTATTGTGCAGGAAATCTTTCAGAATGAGTTAGATGGAAAATGCAGAATATAATGAAAAAGGGTTTAAAATATTGTGTAAATAGATGTGTAATGTCAAGCACTCATACTTAATCTATGCCATGTGATGTTATATCATTCCAACAGCAATGTTCTCTTGACTTTTGAAAACTTATTGTTTTAAAGTAACTTACTTTAAAGTGCAGATCAGGACAATCAGCTTTCCAGAGGGTGCTTACACTTACTGCAAATATTCATTGAAGTGTTGCATCATATTTTAAATTTTGTACTTACATTCTAAGATTGGTAACTATATTACATGGCTCAGTATTTTTCTTCTTTTTACTGTAGCAAAGTAAGTCAGCAAAATTTACATTACTTTTATAGTGGTAGAACACAAATGCTAAATAACCTAACAGGAATATAAAAAAAAGCTATTTGGTAAATAAAATAATTCAAAAAGAAGACCAAGAAGGAGTTTTCTAAGGAAGTGTGAGTGTTTAAAAAGAAGTAGTTAATTGATAGCATTGTTTTTCAACCATTATTGTTTGCTAGTAAACACGGAAAAAAGTGCTAAGAACATCTTGGAATGAACAAATGAAAGGAGTGCTCAGGGCAGAGCTATTCCTTCAGTCACTGGAGTCGTAACAAAAGGATAATCCCTCTGCTATGAGAGGTGAATTTAACCTCCAAAACAAAGGCTCTGAATTCCTCCCATCATTGCCTCTTTCTTGTCTGTTTACTGCTAGAGTGAGCCATCTTTCTGCTCATAATGTGACCCCTTTTAGAGTGATAGTCAATCTCATAGGTAATGCAAGGAAATGCAATATTCATGATTTGGTGGCCAAACTGTTTGAGTTTAATATGTTCTTCCTACTGCAGCCTGTTGAACCATTAATAATTGTATCTATTTCTTAGGGTAAAAATGTGGAATCATCCTTACTTGTAAGTTACTACTTTAGCCTCCATTGCTGCTACACCTGCGTCCATTCCCCTTGACTATTTGTCTTCATGTATTAATCATTGTTTCATTTTGAGGCAGCAAACATATTTGCTCTATATTCTTCAATATATTGGAAAGGTCATTGTAAAATTGTAAATTGTTTCAAGAGTGATTTAACCCAGTTGCCCTTAGCTTTCAATGAAGAATTTATTGAACATCGCACGAGAATATCTGTGAATTACCATGTAATTGAAGCAGGGACCTGGAAAGCAACAGAAGTTGAGCAGCAGCACTTACACGTAGAAATCTGCCAAATGGATCTAAAACAAGCTATATTAAAAAAAAAGGAAATAGAAAAGAGAGATAGATGATTTAAAAATTATCAGACTTCTGCAGCCAAAGTATCCTTTAGGAACTACTTCATAACAACAACAAATATAAATTAAAATGTAATAATGCTTACACTAGTGAGAGAAAAGCAGAAAAATACAACTATGACAAGTAAAAAAGCATATATCAAATTCTTTCTGGTACTTTCCTTTTAATTATCTTGTGCAGTAATTCTCTCTAGTGAAGCAAGTGACACACAGCTATTTTTGTATAACAGTGTAAAAGGTGAACAAAGAAAAGACACTTCACCTTTTTTCAAGAAGAATCTACCCTGCCTTCAGGAAGAAGTCTGACAGTCTATGCTCGAAGGTTTTGAACACATGTGTTTAAAGCATGCAAAAGAGGGGGACAGAGTAATCAATGCACAAACATTCCTTGTCACATTTCATGTGTTTACATGTTCTCTTTGTCTTTCTACATGGAAAAAGGGTCACAGCACCTAGTGCAAAAGTTAAACCAGTGTGTGTATGCTTTCCTTACCTTGTTGTTCTTGCTGTGCCTAGGATGTGAAGTTGGAATGATATCAGAAAATTTTCCTCACTTTAGTGGCTGCCTGGCAGCAGTTTTAATTGCAGAGGAAGCAACAAATGTCAAAAGTAACTCAATCCAAATCAAATCAAAATAAATTCCAAGAAAACTGAAGCTACAGATCGGCTTTTAATTTCAGGTCTCATCTGTATACAACATAAAAAATGCACTATAAATGGGTTGTTTTCTTTCCAGGAAAAGGTTACGCTGGAAGGAAAGAAGCATCAAATGTTAAAGATAATTACACACTGAAATCGGGTAAACATCTGAATTCTGATTGGCTTTTGAAACTAACTGTCCAGGAAGCTCTCTCTCTTTTTACAGTTATGTCTTTAAATAGGAACAGGGTTACAGTAAATTTGACTTTAAAAAAATCACCCTAACTTGCTAATATCAATGCTTGTGATCTGCCAGCTTTTCACTTACCCCAGCAAATTAGTCCTGATTTTTGCCAAGCATGGGAGAAGCATTGCTTCAATTTATTTTACTAATCCCCCCCATTAAGGCTATTCATCACCTGCTGTATAGACCATGTTTACATATCTAGGCCCTGACAAATTATGCATTGAACAGACTAGGTCTCATATCTATTCTTTTGCACGGGCAATATTTTTCACTTCACTTGAGGGTAGTAGTTTCTAAATTCTGTTAAAAATCCCTAAGCCTCTTACTCCTTTTGTAATTTACAATTAGAAAAGAGATCTGATATCTACAAGTAACCTTCAGAATTATCTACAAAACACAAAATAAGGGAAAAAAGATTATTGTTTAAAAAAAAAGTAAAATAAATAAAAGTACAAAGGAGAAATAGGAGGCATGCATATTAACAGTAAAAGATATTTTCCTAACTGCTAAAAGACAGTGTGATACAGTTATTCCCAAACAACAGATAGTCCCAAAAGGGCTCTGACAGAGACTTCAGGTGCCTGACTGCCAAATTCAAGAAAGCAGACAATAAGATGGAGGAAGAAAGTCCTGACAAGCAGAATCCTTCTCTAAGTGATATCAGGAAGGATCCAGAAGTTACTATCCTGAGCTACACTCCATGTTAGAAAAGAAAAAAACCACCAAGTAGGCTATGTTCTGAACTATTTTACGCAATGTACATCCATTAATTTCAACATAACTATACCAATTTGTACTACTTAAAAACTAGTGTTACATAAATGCAAACCCCCAAATTAGAACACAACCAGTGGTAAATCTGATACCTGATGGTGTCATTTTCCCTTTTACACCTTTAATTAAACATGGTATACACCCCTCCCCGCCACCTCCATTAAATAAATTAACTAAGCCCCTTGAGTCACCATCATAAGAATAGGAAATAATAAACCTAGAAAAGCTTAATGCATTTCTTTTAATGAAAGACCAACAAAGTGTACTATCAAAATTTACTGCAACATTTCTTCTAGCTTTCAGTAGTAATTGTTCAGTGTATGCAAAGTATGAATAAACTGGAGCTAGCTTTAGGCTAATCTCTTTTATTTTAACTGTAATTATAGTATGTACTCATGTCTAACATTTCATTAAACCCTATTCAAGAAAAGATAACAATTTAATCTAAGCTACACAAGGAATCCTGTAAAACTAGAGATGATTTTGTACACTGCTATTAGGTTTTAAATGTGCTTGAAATGCAAGCACACATTTTTTTCTGAAATCACAAGGACTAAAAATATACTTTATATTTTGCATCTGACTTCATAGTCATTGTCCTCAATGATTTCAGGACAGGAGGTGTTTATGAAAAACTATCAGGTATTTTAATGATTTTCTAGCACTAGGTGAAATACTACTACAGATATACAAGCATGATTTATTACGTGATGCTTGGTAGCAGCATATAAAGTAACAAACAGCATATGAAACCTTAAACCGAAACATAAATAGGTTTGAAGAAACCTTTGAACTTCTTAACCTCTAAAGGTTCACCAAGTGCATCAGGATAACATCAATCTAATTTCAAAAAAGGTCAAAAAAAAAAAATAAAATGCAGAGGCCTGGCTAAGATTTGGATCTGACAGATTTGTGTCATCTTGCACAGGGAGAAACTGGTCTTGCTAGAATGCTAGAACCTCAACTGACTCTTGCAGCCATAATAGAAATGTGTTATTTCAACTTGCTTTCTCCTGGAGAGTACTGTAACAGCCTTCAAATATTCAGCTGGAACACCCAGATTAGTTGAAAAGTTTCTGAATATAATCTAAAATTACTGTGAACACTTACTCCCTCACAGCAGCAGGTCAGACACAGGAAGACTCAATATCAATACTTTCAAGGTTCATTTCACATGTCTCCTAAATTCAGAAGTGTTTCTTTAGTTCATTTTTTTTTTTTTTTTTTTTTTCTCCCTTCTGACAGCATTTCCCAAAGCAGGGTTCTTCAGCAGAAACAAGTTTTCTGTTCATATTACTGTACCTATTAATTACCTGCACCAACCCAGCAGGTCCAAAAGGGGAGGAAGGAATATGCAGTTCTGCCCTTGGTCTGTCAGAAACACATGAGAAAGGTGCCTTTTTGCATTCAGGTAGAGCATTCAGCATGGAAGCAGCACAGAGTCAGCATGGATTGCAGTGACAAATCTTGACAGGAGAGCTTAGGAATGTTCTCTTAGAATATGTAATGATGTGGTCCCTCCTGTTCCAGTTACTTCACAGGACAGGATGTTCTGTTTAATTTTTCTAATGAAGAGTGAGCAAGGGTCACTGTCAAGCCAGCAAATCTTCATGTACTGAAGAATTCAGTTTTATATATGATCTTACTCTAATTGCTAATCCCATCCCTTTCTCCTTTTGTGGGACGTGTTTTGGTAACAGTTGTTATGTTAGTCAGCTTGACAGCCTAGCTTGATAATCTCTGGACCTAAAAACCACATCTAGTTTTGACTTAAAGTTCCTTTATTCCATCCAAGGATTGGATAGAAGTTGACTACAACAGGGACAGGCAGACACTGTGCATTTCAAATTATTTCCTCCCCATTCCTGTTCAAAGTTCTTTCCCTCAGAAAGAGAAGTCATATACTCTACACTGAGATGGTAGTAATCTATAGCAAAGAAAGTCTACTATCAAGGGATGAAAATGTTATTGATATTCCTTACACATATCCCAAATGCTCTAGGCTAAGCTATCTTTCAGGGAAAAAATTCAGGAGGATTAAAGGAAATTTATTGACAGGGTTTCTCCTCTCCCCAAATACTCACATATGCTCAGATTGTTTAGTCAGAGCCATACCCCCTGAAAAGAAAAAAATAAAATAAATATTTGGTTTTAACTTAGAAAATAAAAGAGATTCTGGTGGTAAAGTGCAATACCTCAGAGGCAAGCTGCAGCCTACTGAAGGAAGAAATTCATTCAGGGTGAAATCTGTGTGAGATATGTTGTAGTTCAAGACTGCATCAAGAATAGGAGGTTTTTTTGATGATTGAAATTATTAATAAAGTGACCTTTTCTTTCCTGCCCTCCTTGAGAACTCGCAATGCCAGTTCCTGATGAAGACATCTGGGCACCCTCTAATCTAATAAAAACATGTAACACAAAGCCAGTAAATGCATCCTTTTGTCTCTGATACATATCATGAAACTGAAGTAAATAGATTTCAAACTCTAACATTGCAGATGATGAGATTAGGAAGCCATTAGTAGCCATATAGAGTATTAGAGCACTGGGCACTATAAAGCCATTACAGAGAGATTTCTTGAACAGATAAAAACATATTGATATCATCCTTCTTCTATTATTCAGTAAAGCATTTTGGTTTGAGCTCTGTTGGTTTTTGTGTGCTATCTCTTTGTGAAGCAAAAACAATAATAGAAAACTTTCTAGATTTCTTCAGTCTTTAAGGAACAAGAGAGGAGAAGAGACTTCTTTGCTTCAGTGATGTTGAGTAACTTTCATAATAGCATTTAGTTTTGGACAAACAGATAACATTAGCATTCAAGATGTCCTTTCAGCTGCTAATTGTTTGTCCCTTCTGCCCCAAAATTACACCCTTTTCATCTCTCAAAGAATTTTAATATAGTGCGTGACTGTACCATTTTGTTAAAAGAAGAGAGGAAAGGCAAGTGCAATTCTGAACTGGTGTCAAGTAATCTTGCTTCGCAAAGTGAGAAGAGATGTCTAACCATATGTCAGTGAGGGGTCAATCCCAGTTGTGGAAGGACAAGGAAATACAGGAAAACAGTCCTTTGCAAGACCAGCTATATGTCAGTACATCTGACAGTAATGAGAATTAAAGGAATAGTCCTCTGGAATGGCAGTTCAAAGAGCAAACTAGTTTACATCTAATGCAAACAATTCAAACAACTGTTTTAAGCTATATTGGGTGTAACAGTGGAATTACTCAGGTCGTGGAGTACTGTCCGTATGTACTTTTGGAAACTGGTGGTCTACTTTCCCTGCAGCAGAAACACGAAGATGCAGTAAAAAGGAATGCAGTCAATCTTCCAGCCAGGCAGGAAAAGCATAGGAAGGACATATCTGAGTTTCACTTACAATTGCTTTCTAATAAAGAGAAATATTAGGAAGGTACAAAAGGACAGATGTCTCTTCTTCCTGTATATGGGTATAAACAAAGTAAGCCAGGAGCTCTCTGCAGACTACAATGTGCTGCTATGCAGAATACTACTGACTTGTCAACAGTACTTATTTTATTTCTATGCTAGTATAGTGCTGTCACTCTATATATAAACATGCCTGCAGCCAGAGCAATGCTTTGCTAAAAAACAAACAAACAAACAGCTCACACTCTTTTCCACCAGTTCCATGTAATACTGCAATATTGGACACATTTCCATGCTTAAAGATAAAAGTCATATAACTCTAACCTGGATAAAGGATAAATAAACTTGCTTCAGGAAAAATAAGAAACACATTAATTTTACTAATAATCTCTGATTCAGTTTTGTGGTGGTGGTCGTGGGGTTTTTTTTGTTTATTTCTTTGCTTTGGTTTCAGAAGGGTCAGACATTCCTGAGTATTGAATTTTTGATGGTTATTTCCTTATTTTTCTGAACTTCTGGATTTAAGCAAGACTTGAAAACATTCCCTAACCCTAGAAATTCAGATACCTAGAGAAATATCCAACTTTGACATCATTAATGGTCTGTTAGGTTTTTACTTCTTACAAGTAATGATTTTATTAAAACTACCATAAAGCCAGGTTGTATTTGGAACCCCGTGAGGTTCTTGGGGGAATCAGGGAACCATGGCTTTCACATTTGTTGTAGCTGCTCTCCTTTCCATGTAGTTTATGGTGACGACTTTCATTTATACAGATGAACTTCATTACTGTACCTAACTCCAATACCTCTTTTGTATTTAGGTTACATCTACATAACATGCAAATCTGTTTAAGCCCTTTACACTCCTAGCAAACACTATAGACAACTACAGATCCCAGTTTCTGACAGCTAATGTCCTTAACGCTCAAAGCACAACAGGAGATAAACACTATTTTAACTATGTGTTAAGGAAGATTAAACAAACAGTAAAGAAGAACCCCACAAAAAGGGAGAGGTGAAGAAGAATAAAAGTACATCACAGTCAAGCCAGAGAGGAAAATGAGAGGAGAAAAAATACCCTGTGGAGTCTTGCTTAAAGCATGCAGACATGCAATAAAGCCTGACCAGTAGATTGTTGTAATTCAGATGGTATCATGATGATTTAGAGAACAAGTTCAGCTCACCCTTATCAAAGAGGGCAATGAGTGTGAAATGATTTCCATTGAAAGGATAGGAGCAGATGCAGATATTGCCAATGCTTCAGTAAATCTCCATTTCCATAAACAGCTGTGAGGATCTTGTTTTCTAAAATGGGATAATCTTTGGCTCATCCTCAAAAAAGACAGCGTGAGTAAGGTAATTTTCTTACATATATTCTGCAAGATCAACACTCATTTCATATTTTATAACCCACTACTTCCTGTGGTCTACATGAGTCTGGACTGATATATAAGCAGTACAGTACTATTTTACTGAGTTTAATATTTTATTTCACCTAGGTTATAATCCAGAGTCCACAAATATAGTGATATTTCTCTGCTCGTCTCGGTGGGTAGCTGATGAGTTTGGATAAGTCAGCAAGGAGAAAAAATGCATTCACTTCTCTGCTCTTCATGAAATGTTTAGACTTTATTATTAGGCATATTTATGCTTAAATTTTGCTCTAGTCCACTATGGAGAAATGAGTTCCAAAAGACCAAGAGAATAAATATCACTTTATTTCTATGATTCTATGATTTCTATCAGCAACAACTTCTCTTTCCCCATTTCTAATTATCTGTTTCCTATTGCTCTGATAGAAACAAAATATTTTTTGGTTATTTTATTCAATAATTTTGTCCAATCTTTTTCTAGGTGTCCTTTTGTCTGATAACCATCTAGTTTATATGGATTTATTTTTTTTTTTCCATTTTCCACATTACCTTCAGCACAACTTTTAGAATGCTTCTGTTTTCATGTAACTTAAAAAACTCTGACTATAACTTCTATTCTTAATTTCTTCTTTTGTCTTCTCACATTATTTCTTTGACAACTGTGAATTGTTGCTCAACAACTCTTATACTCTCATGGCTTATCTCCAACAATTTTCATTTTTATGGAGTTACAGCAAAACTGCGTAACCCTTATCTCAGTTTTAATTAGAAATCTGATATACAATTGTAAATAAGAATCCCTAAAAAAGCTAAACCTGTAAGTCTGAGGTCATGAGGTTATTTACCCAGGACTGAAAAAAAAAAAACCCAAAACCAAAAAAAAAAAAACCCCAAACACCAAAAAAAGGCATACATATAGGGCAAAAAGACTCATCTGACAGTAGTGATGTTCCTGTTGTCACTTAAGTCGAGTGAGAGGCTAATCACTTCACTGTCTGATTATTGTCTTACATGTAGTACTGATCCCAAGAAAACCTTCACTACTTCAGAAGTGCATCCCAAGAAAACTTTCACTACTTCAGAAGTGCATCAGATAGACCTTAATATCTGTAATGTTAACAAGATACTTTTGCAGTGCCACAGCAGAGAAAACCTACATCTCTACTACTGAGTGTGGTGATTTGTACTTACCCATTTTATACTAAACCATTGGATTCACTGTAGTAACTTGTTTCCTTAAAAATCAAGACCATATTACATATTCTTAAAATTAACACCTAATAGACTGGTAAGCAGCTGGGAGGGAAAACAGTGTTCTTAAACTCACTGATGCTGTCACCATGTAAAATAAAATGTTTTCTTCAAATATCAGAACATAGTATTATGAAAAAGGCTATCTTTTTCTTTCAAGTGAAGAATAATATGCTTGACATAACAGTTTACACGGAGAAAATCTAAATGTATATACACAAAGGCTCTTTTTTCACTGTAAGTAAGAAAGAGATTTTTTCTGAAAGCAGGGCCAAACCAGTGGCAAAGCACATTGACATGGAAGATTGTTGAATTATGTTGAAGATCTTCCTGAATCTCAGCTCTGCAAGATGTGTAGTGCAGAGTACTATGTGTTTGTCTGTATGTACATGTATTTCAGTCTCTTGCACAAGTCTCATGAAGGATTTAGGAAGAAACAATGTTGGCCCAGTGGTGGCAGTCTTCAAAATACTTCTTATAAAATAACACATCTGTTCTCTCATTAGTATTTCCCCTATCACTATGAAAAAAATCAAAAATACCCAAACACAAGGAGCCATGTCCTTAAGAGCCCATGGACAATGTCAAGCAGACTGAAAACAAAACATAGATTTATTCACTTCACAAAAGCCAAAGAGAGTTTTAGCTCTCAGAACTGATTTATACTCAAATAGCTTAACCCCGTAGATATATTTAAACTCATATTATGGTGTAAAAAGAAATATAAGATTAATTATTCTATTTATTTGGCCTGTGGTTTACTTGTCTTTTCTGTAAAATTTGCCCAGTGAATGAATTCTAATTTCCTGCTAGAAATCATCTTGAGGTCAGAGCTAAAGAAACCTTAAATATAAGGTTTTGCATTTCTGGAACTAGTTGCCCTGAATATAAACCTACTATACTCAGATTTCCTGGAGGAGATATTAATTTGAATAAAACATGAAAATTTCAATACCCTGTGTTTTAAACAAATATTTAATTTGAAATTTTGTCCAGAAGCATTGCAGTGATGTTCTCACAATTTCAGTATTATTCAAATATGTCCCCTAACATGTTTTAATTTCACTTTTTTTTAAATATTTGTTTCACAATACAATGATCAGAAATATACGGATGTAAGCCGCTATCTTAACACTACATAATTAAGTAAAGGGCTATTACATGTGTCTTCATATAACAGAGTATAAGAAGTTACAGTACTTCAATCTTAGTCTGTGTGAAGTTGAAGTACCTGCAATAATCACATTTGACTTATAGGATTTATAGCGAGTAAAAGTCTGTTTTTTCACATGATTGTACACTTCTGGGCATGGGTGCATACAAATTTCTTTTCATTCTCCATCAGTGTAATTTTATTAATGTAAAGATCTCAATGGCTGTGAAAGTGCTTCAAAGTATTTCTAAAAAGGAGTGCAAAACATCATTCAGGCTCAGAAAGTCAGCAGTTGAGCGTACCTTACTTCCAATACCACACATCATAATTAAGAGCTCTCTGATATTCCCAGTCATTCTTAATTAACAAAATATGGTATGAAAACACCTGATTGATGTCAATGTATTCAATGCATAGTGTGAAATCAGGAAACATCTCAATATAAATTAATTGCATAGTTTCAACCAAGTAATAAAATGAGAAAAGTCATCCACAAACCTCCGTTGCACCCTATCCTTTAATTTTCATGTAAAATAAGTTTGAAGTATATTATTTGTAGAATGGATATCGATATGCAGAAAAAAAAAAAATCCATTAAACAGTAGAATAAGCTGCACAAGCCAAGAAACAATGTCAACTATTGTTAATCTGGAATATAAAAAACATGATTAACCAAATTTTTTTTTTATATTGAAACTGAATAAAATCTAACAATAAAAGCAGAATCATGTGAGAATATAGAATACAGGAATTACATAAAGAAGTACACATGCTAGTCTAGAGGGTGATGAATGCCACTTATGCAAAAGATGATCTTTCTAAGGAAAGAAGTGGTGAGGATGGTCTAGAAGCTGTACAACCTGTCATAGTTAGTATCAGCAGATAGGCAGGAGGGAGAGGTTGTTAGTATCTCTATCCACAACTCATATATTAAGCTATTGTACTAAAACATGGGGACAATGATTTAGCAGTTTCTACTTCTTTATTAATAAAAGGCTTTATCGTCACAGGATGGTACAGCTTCAGTTTCTGTGGGATTGAATGCAAGCAAGAAGCTGAGGTGCACTGCAAGATGCATTACTCCCTCTGTACTCCTGCAACATGCAGCAGTGCACTGCATCTGGGATTGTTCAGTGGACAAGCACACTGGAATGGCCATGTGTTCTTACTTGCAGCAGAGGACTGGTGCTAAAGGCTACATTGCTTGGGATGGGCAGAAGGAAAAAGGGTTTTCTGAGATTTCAGTAGAGAATGATTTAGAAATTGCAGTGGGAGCTTGCTTGTATGTACATCACCCTCTGGAGCTGTAAAATGTTTGCTCAGCAACAGTTTACTTATTAACCAAAATCACCTATCAACTCACAGCATGAAACCCTATAGTTTCATGTCAACTTCTCTGATATCAAGATCCCCTTCAATTCCTTACAACAGATCCGATTGTAAATCCTGTCCCTAGAGAAATTCCAGTTGTAAGATACAGGGGAAATGGTGTTTTCCACTTAATGTTGAACTGAATTTAATTTTAGAAAGAACTTCTAGTTGCATCCATATCCCTAAAGAGAAGTTCTCGCCATCTTTTGACTGTATGTCTTACCAACCAGAACTCAAGACTTGAATTCCAAAGTGTAACCTTGAAAACAAGGAGGAAGTGGAAACCTGGTCCTCTATAGTCTTCCACACCTAATCAACAGCAATGTAATTAATACTTCACAGATGCCAGAAAAATCATATAGGGATGAATTAATTACTTAATTCTTATTCAGTGAAAGAAAATTATTCTATCCAGAAATAAAAAGAGGAATGATCTCTTGGGGCACAAAAATATAAGATGTATAACCAGCCATATTATGGGACAGGGCATGGATTGAAATGACTACACCCAAGTGACTTTTCTGGCAGCCTACTCTTTTTAATTCAAACATTGCTTCTTGTGCTAAATTATTAAGAAACTTTGCTTCCCAAAGAAGATGACCAAGTTTTCATTCAGCTGAGCAACTTTCTTTAAATATTTTCAGGTATTTAAGAGAGAATAATGTATGTGCCCTACACACTGACCTCCGTAAACATCCAGAGTACCTGAGACATCAGCGTCTATTTTTTCTGTAGGCTATTTAGTGTGCGTACAAGAAAAACTTGGCCCATTGGCCAAAATGTCAACAAACAGGCACTGATTATAGAATATTATCACAGTTTAGAGGAACTAATATCCGTGTCCAAAAAATGGAAAAAAAATGTAAGCATATTCACTCTTTCAGTAATATAGGAATTAATTCTTCTGAAATGTAGCTGGGTTACAGTTACAGATCTGACTTGTCAGCATCCTCATGAAATTTTTCATGTACATCACTGAGGTATGGCTGACTACTGCTAATTCACATAGTGGTGTCAGAGACTGTGTTGGTTATTTGTCTCAATATTGCTGCATGTAGTGTGGGTGAACATCAAACCTCAAACTGAGTGACAGTTGGACCACAAGGCTAGAAGTTCCTGTTTTCCTACAAATTTAGATATGGAGCTGATTCTGAGAACTGTAACCTAACCCTTGCACATGCGCCCAGACCTGGGGCTTGGAAGACCAAGGGGTTAGGAGACCCCTGAAGACCTTTGAAGACCCTTTAGAGATGGTACTGGGCATGTGCACCACTGCATGGTGGTAGGTGTGTTTATGTAAAACAGCCCTGGAATATGCTAAGTACTTCTTCAAAGAAAAATGAATATTCAACAGGACAATCCAATAAAAAAGCAGGAACAACCAACATTTGATGGAACATTCTCCTACTGGACTTGGAAACGAATGGGACTGATGGGATGCCACAGATCCGTGGTGGCAGCTATTGCAACTAACCCTTTTCTTCCTTTCTTTCCTTCCTCTTTCTCTCTCTCTCTTTGCTTCGAGAACCTGTTGTCAGGCAAATAAAGTCACTTGGCACCTGACTCCATTTTGAGTCTTAATCCTGTTCCTGAGAATACAAGTGGAAGTTCAAAAAACAATGTCGTCAAAAACGTAGGTCTGTGTCTTTGAAGGCTTGTTATTCTGCATACTATCTTTTAATTAAATAATTAAGCATGTAAGGGGATAATAGACCCAAGTATAGGTCAGCATGTGTAAACCTTTAAAAGTAAGACAACTTGTCCATAACCTGAGTAGTTCCAAAACATCTAATGAATGTAACAGAACCAAGGGTTAACATACATACTTCCCTCTTAGATGTGGGACTCTGGGTAACTAAATAAGGATTCTGAAAATGTCTGGCCTTAAGAAGGAAGAGTCCTGGACTTGCTGTATTTTTGATTAGTAGTGAGCCTTGTTCATGAAGAAGAACTTGTTTTGTCAAGAGATTGGAAGCACCTTGTGGGCTGAACCACAGAAATGCTCAGAAATACTCACTAATGTTCTGAATGATAAATATGTGACATATTTTGATAAAAGACAAAACATCTGGTCATGCTGACCTGAATTCTCTTCTCTTATTCTGAACAATTTAAATTATGAATGCTAAAGCTAGCTAATGGCAATGTTTTTGTCATCAAAAGCTGCAAGGATTTTATTATCAAGAATGTAAGCATTCTAATTTCTTCCTGGTTTTCTGAATCCAAATCCACTTCCAGCCCTAGTTAATGAGCTTTTACCATATATATCCTGTAAGTAGGAAAAAACATACATTGCACCTGGTTCAAATTTTGTTTCGCTGGAACTAGGAGTTATCCAGAAATTAATATGTGCTACATAAACCACAGAAAGAACATGATTACACTGGATCAGCCTTCACTTCCCATTTGTGTTGCTAATAAGTAGGTGAGCTTGTTGACCTGTAAGAAACCTCATCCTACTGAGTTCTGTGTAAAGGATAGAGAGTAAGTCTGTAGCTGTGTAATTAACTTGCAATTATGTAAGCAATGAAGGCATAATTTAATGTTATTAATGTTAAAAATTGTAAGGAATTTTCTGACATTTAATTAACATTTGCCAAGACAGACTATAGAAAATTAAATATCAATTAATAAAAATACTGACATTTAGTTAGATACTCTATTAGTTGTCACAATTATTAACTCAATATTGCTGGCTTTTTAAAATCCAATTAAGAGCCTAAATATTCGTTACAATTTTTATGTGTGGAAAATCTAATTATATTTGTGTCCCATAATTTTAACTAGATTACACATCATCTTTTCTATTAAAGATTACATGTAGTCTTTCCCATTAAGTCTCAATAAATGCTCTTTTAACTGTCCGTTGATGGTTAATTGACATCACTGTCAAAAAACCACAGACATTTTTTCCCTTCATGAATAGGTGTATCATTGAATGTATTGTTTTCTCCTTTTACTGCATATGAACATCACAGCTTTCCTGACTACGCTCTATTTGAGGTCTCTTCTTTGCTAGTAAATCCTTGTGGACTTAATTTCTAAATGGTTTGAGGGATGAAGTCATCCTCTCAGGCCCAAATATCTGAATGCATCTGAAGATCAGTGACCTGAAGAACAACCATGAGCTAGAACTGGTACAATCTTTCTAAACTGGAGGGGCACTGCCACATTTCATAAATATCTGCAGAAGGTCTGGCCCAGAATTTCCTTTTACAGAGGACTGAAACAGAATCCTCTTATAAAATTACTCCAAATTTGCTAATCACCTCCTTGATTATTAATTTCACCCAATTACCCTTGCATCTTGTTTTCCCATTTGCTAATATATACCTTTTTTTTTCTTCTGCCCTGCCCCTTTCCCTGGAATTACTGCTGTCAAGGTTTCTTTTTTTTTTTTTTTTTCCTTTAGCTTCAGCTGACCAAGTTCAGAAGTTCCTCTAGATGAAGTTGACTTTGCCCAGAAACATTAAAGCCCTCTGGTCTCCTTAGGTGTCTTTGGAGGCACAATAAGGGTAGAGAGATATAAGACCATCACAGATCTGTCAAAATTAACTAACTTTTTTCCTTGTCAGTTTCCTAATTTTACAGGCAAAAGAAGACTAATCATTTTTTCCCTGCACTCTCAACATGCAGGGTACCCTAGCTTTGGAACAAGTAGTTCGATTCCTACATTTAATGGAATTCATGGGAGGTGGTGGTAGTCAAGTCTGTGTATAGATAACAAAAAAGTGGGTAAGATGGCTCTCTACCATTACTGGGAAGCAATATAGTCCTTTAACACAGCAACCTTAGAAGGAGATACAACCCAGAAGATACTGTACTCCATCAGTTCTTGGCTACAGGATCACTATGAAGCAACTGCAAAAGCTGTTTCAGCTGATGCAAGAAACTTAATGATATATTGACTTTTTTGATATATGTGCTTTTACTTGCCTTCCAGGATGTGCTATATTCAAACACAGGGTAAAAAATGCAAAAGTTAATGATTTTAAAACAGCTTTTTTCTTTCCTCTTGAAACTTAGTAAGGCTTGTCAGATGCTGAAGAGGCAATCAGGAAAAAAAAAAAAAAAGGTCATGTATTCCTCTTCCATTTCTATCCTTCTGTGCCACTGTGAGTGACCACTGGTGCAGCTGCAGAGGTTTATTGCAGGAATGACTATACTTAATAGCAAAAGTAAGGATTGCTTATAGATACTCCTTTGTGACAGACATATTATTCTACAATTTGCTTTTAAAGAGATGGAAAAGCAAGAACACAATATCTACATTTTTGAAATGTGGAGATCTCTTGGGAAGAAAGTCACTATTCACAGGAGCAGATGTGATCATTTTAATATACACTTAAATAAAAAGGCCGAAACAAACATTTCTAAGATGTTGCAGTGCTCCAGCCTAAATCAGGTCCAAGACACTTCCTGACCTAGTCAGGAAGAGTTCCTTACATTATCTCATATATCTTTATCTTTGATCTTAATCTACTCTAATTCATGTTTTCCCATATCTGTTAAGAGTATGAACACACGTAATTTACAAATACTTGACAACTATGTCATCATAAATTAAACTGTATCTTAAAGCTTGACAAATTACCAAACTTCCAATAGCTAGCTATAATGCGTTAGTAATGCAGTATTTCTTTGGTAGTAAGATCCTCATAAGGATCAACCTAACCTTAGCATGAGGCCCAACAATAAATACTCAGCATCTTCTTGCTTAGATGCATAGACAGTACAGCCATACTGCCTCTGTTCTAGCACAATCCTGTGACCCAGTGCTGTAGTCCATAAATTATCTTCCTCAAGTTGAAAGAACTTTGATCATCAGTCATTTTGAAGAATGTGATGAATCAAATAATGTGCAGCCATTTCATTATTGAAAAACAGTAACAGCTTAGAAAGCTTTAAAGCCTTGTTTTCCTTCAGCAGGTTTCTCTAACCTAGCATTTAATTTACAGGAAAGAGGAAAAGAACCCCACTAACTTATCTAAGGGAAGGAGATATAAGGATATGCCAAACAAAGCCCTTCAGATAATTCAAGGAGTAATATCTGTGGCTTTTCAGTTATAAAAATAATTAAGAAGCCAAAGAGGAAAGTAATAAAGAAGTACTTAAATTAGACCTATAGCACACCCCTCCCTCCATCCAATTGTTAAAAAAGCTGGTATGTGTCATGGGGATTACCCATACATGTTTGGGTTTTTTCCAGAGAAGGAGGAATTAATGTCATGCATAAATAAGGAAACAAAGAACTAATTTCTTCTCATGTGATAGTCTATAGTCATCCTTAGGATAAATAAGCAGGAAAAATGAAATTAGGTTTCTTACAGTTTGGTGCTGACAATTCATATATCTGCCACATAAAGAAACTGAAACATAAGTTTTCACTCTTAACAGTTTGGTTTTCATTGCAGGAAGGAAGAAGAAGCAGAGGAATGCTTTTCAAATAGGTAATCATTTTGTCGGCCTGAAAGGGCCTCTGGCTGCTGCTCTTGCAGATAGGAATAGGCACAGTTCTCATCAGGCTGGACATTCACAAGCTAAAAATGAGAAACTGCCCTACCTCTTGATTTCAAAGCTGTATATTAGTAATACACTAATCAGTATATACTTGCAAATTTTAGTCATCGTTGCTCAGAGATCATGGCATCATTTGTAATTGTGGCACCTCTGAAAGCTTTTCAACCTTATAATGACTTCACAGCACAGAAATTATAATTGTCTGTCATCCGTAATTTTACTTCCTTTAGCTGATTGTATTACTGAACAAATCCTGTGCATACAGACATTACAAGAGTAAGCACTAAAAGTGTTAAAAATAGTTAGGTTCCCTTTTCCGGTCATCTCGCCTTTTTTTGCAGAACCTAAGCCTACGCTACTGTACTTATTTGAAAGTCTTTTGCTTGTTTCCTGTGGCCCTTTTGTCTGCATACTTTCATTCCTCCTCTACAAAGCGTACATCAGCAGCATCCTTAATACATATTTGTACATATTCCTGTAGATTCAGAGGCATACAACTGAGCCTTCTTACAGTGCTTCATAGAAACTATCACAGTTATTGTATTCTTGCTTATCTGGATGAGGAAATCAAATATAGCAAGATCCAAATTCCCATTGCATAAAATATCCATATTCTAACAATACTTGATTTTATCTATCTGTTCTGGATTCTGTGTGTAAAGTACAGTCAGAATCATCTACACCTAGCAGAAAGAAATCCTGCAGTCCTGACTACAGTCAATAACTGTCAATAGGTTGCTAGAATGACTTGATTTCACCTCTCCAGACCTTTTGATCAAGCTGAACACTTAAAAATGCTGCCAGGCAGCAATTTCTGATTCATTTACTCTGTCATCTCAGAAACAATCATACAGATTTGCAAAGATATAAAATTCATGGAAGCGATAAGGGAAAGCAGAACAGAAAGAAAAAAGGGGAAATTACAAAGATCTGTTTTATCCTCTGAGTTATAGTTTCTTATATGTATAGCATGGTAGCTTTTTAGGGTATTACATTCATTCCATTTGCCTTCCAGGTGACATAGTGTCCCACAGGTTACAGGAAAAGATTTTCTTGTCTGCATTTATATTCTTTGGAGACCTCAGGCTAAGACCTATAACATCTGAAGTGTCTTAGCAGGAATACTGTCAAAAGGAGACTCTAGTTGCCTCGAAAAAAGTGCATCTAAACCTATAGAAGACAACTAAGAGTCTGATTCCATATTAAAATTTATTTCCTTATTTCTCATTCACACATTTAAAGACTACCAAATACTGCCAAAAGGAGTAGCTTTTATCAATAAGATTTTAATATTCCCAGGGCCTTCAGTATGAATGGTGTGTAAAAGACAGCACTACATTATTAAAGGAAATTGGAGATTTTTGTTATAGATGGTGGTGCCTCTCACAATGCAACAGAGTTTGACACAAAGTCTGTGCAAGAAATCAAATGATTCTGTTTATTTATGCCATTATTTATTGCAAAATACCATGATATCGTTGCTTTTACCATAATAAAAATCATGGCCATGTCCTCTTGTGCTGTGCAAATCTATAATGACGATCAACACAGTCTCTGATCTAAAATGTTTACAATATGGTTTATGTGTTCAGTTAAACATTTCTGTTTTATTCTATTTCAGTATGCTTTAGTGTCTCCTTTACACTAAGCAATTGTAAATAAGAATATAAGGGGTTTTGCTATGCATTATGAATTATAATAACTCCGTGAAACCAAAAGGTAGCTAAGGAATCTGAAATACTTCTTCTCCTTAGGCATAAATTAGTGAAAAGAAATATGTTTCATTCTTTTTTTTTTTTTTCTGAAAAGACGAATCTAGATATTTCCAAGAGTGCTAGATGTTACATGAAATAATTAAAGTTAAAAATAACATGGATTAAATCCCAGAGAAATTATTTCTTCCAAAGGCTATGGATATTTCCTCAAACAAACAATTTCATTTGATGATATTTTTAGAAAATAGAGGTTTATTAGGTAACATGAGGCCTGAGCAGAGACAGATTCCCATAAATTTCTCTCTAAGAGTGGAAAGATTTGGAAGATCAAAGTGAGATTATTTTGTACAATTTTAAAACATATACATTATAGCAGAGAATAATAGGGACATTCTAAGAACTAGCTAAAGGACTGACTAAGCTTCATAGATATTAACTGCCCTGCAAGCATGTGATATTACAACGTCATAATTATTGGAAGAATATTGCTAGCAATTGCACAGCCTTCTAGGATCCCATAGCGTATGCATCTGGGTATAATGAGTGAACTCAGAGAAGTATGAACTTGCTGATGTAAAAAAACCCAAAACAAATAAAAAATAACATATATATATATGTGGAAACGTATTTGTAAATATATGTGTACACAGTTCTGCAGGGTTAATTACCATCTCTTATAAAGATATTAATCTTCTTGACTAAATAATGTCTACAGACATCACTTGTGCATTTTGGTGTTATTAATAAAGCACCATAATTTTTTAATTCTTGGAAATAAATGTTTCTGTGCAAATGCTTTTCAGAGGAAATTTATTGTGTTTGATTACAGCTGTAATTTTTTTCCTTCAATACTATAAATTTCTTCTAAATGTGTAATGGTTTATAACTGTAATTATTCTTGTGTGTCAACATTAAACTTTTAAAAGTTTAATTTGGAGAGTATTCAGAGAAACTCATCTTTTTTACAGCCTCATAAATAGTTCCTTGATGAAATGAACAGAGGCTCAGCATCTACCCAAGGTGAATGCTAATGACAATACATAGTATCTCACTTGTAGAAAGGTAGCAAATGATTTGATGTCTCAAATGGTCAGGTAATAGATACTAAGCGCTACACTGGTGAAAAGTGATGCATCACTAGATGGATAAACATGGTGTGCTCAAGCTTCATCACATATTACTAGGAAAAACTTAAGGTAGAGAGTCAAAGATGATGTAGAAAAGTAAAAAAAAAAAAGGCAATACACCCAAGCTTGAAATCCTGCATCACAGAATGAACAAAAAGTGCCAAGATAGCAGCTGAGCTTCAGACATGACAAATGGTTTATGTCTAGCTGGCTTCAGTTATGTTTAAGAAAAAACATACAAATGAAAAACATACTATGTAGTAAGCGACTGTAGATGATATGATGTTACACCTCATTTCCGTAGAAGCTCAGGAAGATATTGCAGTCAACAGATCCTAGGCCCAAGAGGGTGGAGAAAGGCAAGAGCAGGGGTAAGTGTAATTAGAACCTGTTTTTATCCTTTCAGCAAAATTTGTCTAGGATCTGCATCTGACCCTGATTCCCCTTACCAGGGCTGATCCTGACCCATAACCACAACCTGATAAAGGGCATAGCTACTTGGATGAACCAGCACAGAACTATCAGGGTGGTCAAGAAGACAGACACCATTTCTCCTTGACATCATTACTGAGAGATGTGGATGTACTTCAGGGTATGCAATACTGTGGTGAAACTCACACTATTTACAAAGCAGGAGTTGTTATGCTCAAGGAAATATGGAAAATTCTATATAAATTTAACAGTTCATATAGCTTATTCCTATTGCAGTGTTAAACATGACAATTGCTTCTTAGAAAGCGCTCATCACCTAAGAATATTCAAGGAACAGAAGGAGAAAAAAAAATACTTTAGGTGTTTAGAATTTACTGAGGTAAGCAGGAGTCTATATTATTTCGACTATTAATATGCCACCAGATTTCAGATGCAGTGGGTGTCAGGAGCCGTGAAAAGCAGATCTAAAATTTACCAGCCTTGTATATTAATATATATATATTTGTATATATAACATTTAGTTATAAGCTCTTAAGTGACCAAAAGCATTTTTTCCTGAGTGTAGATAGGACTGTCTGTGGGTGTTGTTTTCTGTTCTCTTCCTTAAAAAATAAATCACAGCAGAAAAACTTGGGTAGAGGTATAAGCATCTTTTCTTGTATTTGATACTGGTTGGAGAATATTTTAGCACAGGTAATGTATTTAATTGCCCAGACTTCTCATTTTTAATTTTTACCTGTGGATATTATGAACAAATAATGTGTTATAAATACTCTCTTACACATTTTTTCTCTGCAGAGTACTGTGAGTTAAAGGTCAAGCAGGTATAAGAGCAGGTAAAGTAGATGGCTGTAAGAGGTGTAACAAAGTGATAGGGTGGTAAAAAACAGATTTGCAAGTGCAAAACATTTATTAGTTGTATTTCATTAGGCATATGAAAATTTCCAATGAAAAGACAAGAAAAATATTTTGTCTCTCTTAGAAAAGAGGCCAATGGTGGTGCCACTGGCTGTACAGAAGAATCAGCAGCTTCATATTCCAGTTCCTCCATCAAACTCCAACAGGTGTAATATATCTGTAAATTGACAGATTGACACAACTACATCAGTTTTGTACAGTTGATTTGAGTCAAAACATCTGAATAATTTGATGAGTTTGGCTCATAGTTTCACTCACTCGTAATATTTACAAGACACGAAAAAAAAAAAGGATATTACTAAACCAGTCCACTTACAACATGCCCTGTTATCATTTCAGGATGGCTACAAGAGCTAAGAGAGGGACACCAGGATGTATCCTCATTAACCACTCTTCCAAGCATGCTATACAAGTTGGTGTCACAGTAAATCAGAAAAAAACTTTAAAAGCATGGGATGAAACTGTTAGACTATAAATTCTATTGTGATTCCCAGATTTTTGTGTGAAAAAACAGGAGAGAAATCATGTTCTACTGAAAGACACCCTTATCACATATTAACCCCCAATTATTTCATTTTCACTTTGAACATTTAAAGCAGTTCCAGCTGTCAGCTATGGAAACAAAGTGAAACACACAGCAATTTTTGTTCATTGTGAAGGCTGATGTGGCATCCTGTGGGACTTATTGAGCTGTGGAAATGAGGCGTACATTATTAGACAGCAGTGATTCAAAAAAGAACTGGAGACTGCAACCTCTGCAAATGAATATTTCCTTATAAAGTATGGCCTTGACACACTGATAGTGTCTTTTCTTTGATACATTAGGCAGGTAAAGAGATCAGAAAGAAAAATCAAGAAAGAAGGGAGAAAAAAGGCAGAATGTTTAGATTCAAGGCGTTGTCTGTAAATGCAAAGTATTTTGAATTAATGTATTTTTTATTATTTATGCAAAGAAGGAGCAGCAATAAAATAGACTTGAATAAGAAAGAATATACAGTCAGGATTTTTTTATTCCCTAAATAGAACTAATTAAATCCAAAACTCTAAAATTCCCATTAATCTTTAGTTGCAGCAAACCAGGAACAACTTGGAGATGATAGAATCATAGAATGCTTTGGGTTGGAAGGGACCTCTAAAGGTCATCTAGTCCAACCCTCCTGCAGTAAGCAGGGACATCCTCAACCAGGTCAGGTTGCTCAGAGTCCCATCAATCCTGAACTTGAATGTCTCCAGTGATAGGGCCTCCACCACGTCCCTGGGCAACCTGTTCCAGTTTCCCACTACCCTCATAGTAAATAACTTCTCCCTAAAACTTCTTCCTATATGTCACATATCCATCTGGAACAGCCTGTTACTTACAGAGTTCCTCCTCTCTCTTACTAACTGTGACCAGCTAAGGGTGCTTCTCTAACCTAATACTGACTACATCCTAGGTCAGGGTCTTTTAGTTAGTGTGCTTGTCTCTTAGCAAGTTAAAGGGTACCCTCAGCAAAATGAATAAGCAAAGAGGGATGAACGGGAAAAATTGTCTTTACACAGTTGCTTTCTTTCATTCTTCTCCTAAGGAGGAACAGGGACTCCTTTTTCACAAAGCTTATACCTCTCATTTGCAGTGCAGTTACCATAAAAAGTAGTTTACTAATGAAAACCAAACAAAACCAAATTAAATCTTCTAGGATTTTTGAATATAGAACCTACCCTATCCTAGGTAAATTGATTGAGTGTGCGTGTTTGGTCAGCACAGAACTCAGAAGAGGTTTTTTTGCAACCCTAGTAATTATTAACAAACCCTGCCACTCTGCAATAACAATGTTCACAGCCTATCAATCTGTATGGTTATATTAAAACCTGCTCTCAAAACACAAAAAAGACAATAGGTCTCAGCACTTAACTCTTTAGATCCACTAACTCATGCCATCTCCAAAGTAGAACAAAATGAATAAACAGAAAACCCTGATGATGTGGGAAACCTCAGCTTGTCTGAGGGATTAGAATGTGAGTCAGATAAATAACCTTGAGTGAACTCTCTATTTACTCATAATATAGCTATAGGATAAGCACTGGGTGGTTTGAAAAAGTTGAGGTGTTGGGTATTGAAGAAGTTAGATATCACTTCAAAAATATTAACCAAGCTTTTAGTAGATGTAGACAGCATTAGGCACGCTAATTTGCAAAATAGAGCTGCGATTGACTTTTTTGTTGTTGTCACATGGACACGGGTGTCGGGAATTTGGGGGGATGTATTGTATGAATTTGTCTGACCATTCTGTATCTATTCATAAGGAGATCGAATGATTACAGGAAAACATGAAGCAGTTATCCATGACAGATGGTGGACTATCTGGATGATTGGCTAGCTGGGGGATTATGGGATGGATAAAGATCTGTTAATAGAGGAGATGGTCATTTTAATAATTAAGTGTTAGAGATGTTAGTTATAGTACCTTGTATATTGAGGATAGTAGGAAGGATGATTGAAAAAGCTATTCAAGGAGTCTTGCTTGTACTAAAACAAAAAGGGGGAATCGTGGGATTATTCCTGGAGAAAAACAGGCATGCCTGCTATCAGCAAGACTTTGTGGAAATAAATTGTGCTGCAGACGACGACCTTGAGGTATGCTTGAGAACGGCAAGGGAGGAAGCACAGAGCAGCGAAGCAAGAAGATGAAGAAGAAAGTAGAATATAACCAGGATGAGGGGTGGTGATGGAGGCGGTGTAGGATAGCCAATTATGTATTAGCTTAGGACGCGTGAACAGCTCGTGTATAAGCATGTAGAACCAATAGTAAGTGAGTGTGCGCGTGATCAAGGAATTTTAGGGTATAAATTAAGCTGCAATTTGATAATAAGGTGGCTTTTGCTTTATAGCTTTCATAGAGTTGTGCGAGTCCAGTATCCTCTCACAAATGGTGACCCCGATCCTTTAGAGAGCGCAGAAGATGCTGTGGGAGGAGCCCGGCTGGAGGCTGCACGGCTGGACCGGAGCAGGGGGTTGGAGGACGGCCTGGAAGAAAAAGAGATCGTTGCAACGGGATAAAGCATCCAGCGAGGTGAGCAGCCAGGGTGGTATGGGGCAGAACACTTTGCATGAAGAGAGAGTGATTGTCAGACTCCTACTGCATATTCTATCTAAGAGAGGACTGAAGTATGACGAATGGTCATTGCGGCGGCTCTTAAGGTTGTTCCACAATCAAGGGTATGCCCCTGATCCAGCTTTGGAGTTTAAGCCAGGGACCTGGGAAGGTATTGGAAAAAAACTAAAGGATGCCGTAGAGAAAGGAGATGAAGTAGCATCGGACTTGGTGATATCATGGAAATTAGTACTAACCACACTGCAGGCTATGAAAGCAAAAAGAAAGGCAGCTTCCGGGGCAGAAGCAGCAGTAAAGCCAGCCGTAAATCTGTTCTCGCTCCCATCTAATCCATTTTTGTCTCCATCGGACGCCCTTTCGCCTGTACCGACTGCACCAACAGCGCCTATAGAGCAAGTCGAGGATAAGGGGGGGTGCAAGCGAGGCGGGAAATTGTCCCATGGAGAGTGTTCACTGTAACCCACATAGCCTAGGTGTGGGTATGGAAGCACCTCCAAACCCGACCCCTCCGATAAAACCTCCTCGGCATAATAAGGTCCCTCCAACAGCAGCACCGAGAGGCATTCCGAAGATCTCGCCCTCCCCACCTGACCCTGCAATAGATTATCCACCGCTGCTGGAGGACAGTGATGATGAGTGGGATGAGTCCCCGGTAACGATGTACGGTGAAAAGCAAAAGCGAGTGGGGGGGCAATGTGTGGGCTGTGATCCTAGTGAGCAGTGGAGAAATGTGTATGAGGGAGCTCCGAGGGACGGAGTAACTGATGTGCCATTTGCATTCCCGGTTACAGTAGTGCAAGGGGGGGCCGAACCAGTGGGCGCCTTTTCATTGGGACTTAATCAAGGAGGTTCGTAAATCGGTTGTGAATTATGGGTTGCAAGCACCCTTTACGCAAACTCTGTTAGAAAATATTTTTGGGGGTCATATTTTGACACCCTGGGATTGTCGGCAGATGATTGATATGCTCTTAACACCAGCACAGCGGCTGTTGTGGCAAGATAGATGGTATAAGTTGTGCATGCAAGAGTCATTAAAAAATATTGAAAGAAAGGAGGGAGACCCCCTGCATCTGATAACGTTTGAGCAAATGACTGGTCGAGGTCTGTTTGTGAATGTACAATTACAGGCTCACCTACCTACAGAGGCTTTACAGCTAATAGGACACTTGGTGCTGTCAGCCTTGCAACCTGTCTCTCAAAAGGGTAAAGTGCAACCATCTTATACTCAAATACGGCAGGGCAAGGACGAGCCATATATGACATTTATAGACCGCTTGCAAGAAGCCTTAAATAAGGCATTTGTTAATGATGAGGCTAAGCTTGCAGAAAGATGATGAATCTTGCTGTAGAAAATGCTAATGCTGATTGTAAAAGAATTTTACTGGCTTTGCCGAAAGAGGCAACGGTGGTCCAGATGTTAGAGGCATGTAATAGAGTGGGGTCTATGACCCACCAGATAGAAGTGCTTGCGGATGACTTTGCGATGGCACTTAAGCCAATAGTGGGGTCCCGAGATAAGAAATGCTTTAGCTGTGGGAAACCGGGACATTTTAAAGCGCAGTGTAGAGGTAAAGAGAATTCGGGGCCGGGAAAAGTGCCGGATCAGATGAGATGCAACCACTGCCAAAAGCCTGATCATCGGGCCAGCTGAGTGCTGCCCTAAATACTACCAAAATGGCGCTCTTCTGGAAAAGGGCCAGCAGAGAGCGCTGTCGCCTCGCGTGTCGACACAAATGAGGGCGAGCAGCCAGTCAGCTTGGCAAGCCTCTGAGACAGAACCGCAGGGAGCGCCGGAGTGGATGTGGAAACAGCAGTAGAAATAACGCTGTGGGACACAGCGGTCCAGTGTGTGCCCACTAATATTAAAGGATCCTTAGGATATGGCTTGAGTGCGCTTTTATTAGGTCACTTGTCAGCAACCAAGAAAGGACTGTTTGTGTTACCTGGAGTTATTGATGCGGACTTTACTGGACAAATACAGATTATGGTGTGGACTCCCTCCCCACCAGTTAACATACCTGCAGCCAGTCGCATTGCTCACCTAGTGCCTTTCACTGCGCAGATACTTCAGGTCTTAACAACTAAAAAGGGGGGGGAGGGAGGATTCGTCTCAACTGGACAGCCAGAGATTTTTTTTTACCTTAGACATCAGTCAGCAAAAGCCAACAATGAAAATAAAGTTTATTCATCCTCTCAGTCACAGCCAGCCGAAAGTTTGGATACATGACGTGCTAGTGGACACTGGAGCAGCTGTGACAATACTTAGCCAACATATCTGGCCACCAACCTGGCCTCTTACCAATCCCGCTTATGGACTGATGAGGGTGGGAGGAATTTCTACGACACAACAAAGCGCGGTGGTCCTTACCTGTGAGAATCCGGATGGGTTTCGTTGTTCTGTGCGACCTTATGTAGCACCTATACCCATTGGTTTGTTGGGAAGTGATGTGCTAAGTCAAATGAATGTTACCTTGTCTAGCAATCCTCAGGGTTTTATGTAGCGGCCATTGAGGAGCGACCAATACTCAAATTGCAGTGGAAAACAGACACTCCAGTATGGGTTGATCAGTGGCCACTAACAACAGTAAAGGTC
>WTSP01013666.1:0-54842 GCA_025331215.1 Actenoides lindsayi | reverse complement strand
CCGGGCTTCGCACAGCGGGGTGGCTGCGCCTCTGCCCCCCCCCCCCCCTCCTCGGCTTTCAGGTGAGGGAAAGGAAGCGTTGGTAGGTTGCGTGGAGCTGGCGGGCCCTCCCAACGGCCATCCCCGGAGCTCCTCAGCCCGTTGCCGGGCAGCGGGGGCCGGGACCCGCGGCGGTGTCTCGTCCCCGGGGCCCGCGCTGCAGGTGCTGCGGATCCGGGGGTGGCGGCGCCGGTTCCTCTCGCGGGAGCGGGCTCCGTGCCCCGGCCAAGCGGGTGATGACCGGACGGTGCCTCGCCGTAAGCTTTGAAGGGCGGGAACGCTCATTTCTTAACCGAGCGGAGCAAGGAGAGGCGCGAAAACCTGGCTGGCAGGCGGCGGGGTTTATAGGTGGCTGTGGTGTCGCGACACAGAGGTGTAGCATCTCCGCAGTGTTTCGAAGCGAGTACTGCGGGCGGTAGCCAGTACTGTGCCGGGGAAAGCTCTGGTTCTGCTCTTTCAAGCACCGGAGAACATGAAACGATTGATTCTCTGTCTCCATTGCTCTTTTTTTTAATCTTTTTTTTTTTTTTTTAATTCTCTTCAAAGGGGCTGTGTGTTATGAGTCCTCTGGATTAGGAGATGCTGCCATAGAATTGTCAGGGCTTCCGCTGACGACCCTTTTTTCTACCATGTGTATCTTGTAAGGAAATGTTAACCTTTGGTTGCAGGGAGGGTGATTTCCCCTGCTTTGAACTCCTCTCGCCGCTAAAGCTTTAGCGCTACCGCTGAAGCTGCTTAGGCTGTTAAAATAATGCACTCACAGTCTGAAAGAGTTTGGGGGAAAGGGTTGAGGTAGCTCGGGAGATCTTGCTGCAGTTAGGAAGATACCTGCGGTTCCTCCGGGAATCGTCCTCCTTCGTGCAAGTGAGATGAAGGAGAAACCTGCTGGAGTGGGGTCTTCTTGAGCAGCAAATACTCTGGTTTGACAACGCTGCAAAAGTGTTTGTGAAACCTGGAGCTTCACTTCCTCTTTCTAAAGAGCTCTGAGAGAAACTCTGCATCTTCCTGCACAAAGTGTTCCTGTCACACATATGAAGGGTGGGGTGGGGGGGAGTTTACAAAACGTACCTTGCGTCCATAATAGTCATGAATTCCTTGGTGTGAAATACTTGCCTCATAGCTAAGGTTACTAATTATTTTATTTCAGAGAAATACAATCCGTAAAGAAAATGTTTAAGTACCGTTATAGTAGATGTACAACAGCTTAGAAGGAAAACAGAAGTAGAAGTTGCTCCTAGTTCCATGTGTAGAGTAAGCAGTGAGTAAATAGGGGTGTTAAAAAGATCAAAATATTCTAGAAACTCAAGAGGGTGGAAACTGTGGAAATGGAAAGGGGGGATGGAAAATGAAAATTGTAGTTACAGTAGAAAACAAACTTTGGGTCTGAATGGTGATGTGTAAGCAGGATTTAGGGCAGCACAGGACTCTTAAATGCGGAGCCAGAGTTGTTCAGGTGCCTTTGCTTGTACCTGAGGAAAAATAGTGATTGTCTGTCTTGGAATGTAGAATTGTAGCAAGACACGCAGAACGATGCAGTGATTACTTAAAAGAGAGAACACAATTCTGCAGTGCATTTAGTCTGGAATGAAAAAAATCTCCTCATTGCTCATTTGTTTTGATAGATGAAAAAACTATGATGGTATGTGAGAAGCTTCTGAAGTCAGTAGGGAAGCAAAGTGTTGACTTCAGTGGTTGTTTAGACCGGTTATTTTGCAGTTAACCTCCCTAAGGAAGATGTACATGATGAGTAACTAGTTAAACTGGTTCCAGTACAATTATTTTGTGTTGCAGGCTGATTTATCTTTGTAAAATTTTCAGGTGCATCCGATGACCTGCTGGAAATAACATCAAGTACCAACAATGAACTCGATGTTGATGTTATTTTTGTCTGGAATAGTTGCCTGTTGTTCTCGCTCCACTGGTGATTCGGTGTCCAGGTTACTCCTCGTGTCCTTTGATGGCTTCAGGGCCGACTACTTGGAAACCTATAAACTTCCTCATCTTCAGGAGTTCATTGAAGACGGTGTCCTGGTAAAACAAGTTACGAATGCTTTTATCACAAAGACTTTCCCAAACCATTATACCATAGTGACAGGTTTATACGAAGAAAGCCACGGCATCGTGGCTAACGACATGTACGATGTGGAGACCAAGAAGAAGTTCTCCCAGTTCAATGATTCGGATCCCTTCTGGTGGAACGAGGCAGTTCCAATTTGGGTAACGAATCAACGGCAGGGAAAAGGAGCAAGTGCTGCTGCCATGTGGCCTGGTTCTGATGTAAAAATTAACAACATGACGCCTCAATTCTATATGAAGTACAACTTTTCAGTAACGTTTGAGGAGAGAGTGGAGAAGATCGTTGCGTGGCTGAACAGCTCCAATCCAGTAGTCAGTTTTGCTGTGTTATACTGGGAAGAACCAGATGCAAGCGGGCACAAGTATGGACCAGATGACACTGAGAAGATGCGCAAAGTATTAGAAGAAGTGGATAATCACATTGGGTTTCTTACCAGGAAAGTGAAGGCGTTAGGTTTGTGGGACACTCTTAATATCATAATAACAAGTGACCACGGAATGACCTCCTGTTCTGCAGAGAAGCTGATTATCCTGGATAACTGCATCGGTCGCAATAACTATACCCTGATAGACAGGACTCCAGTTGCTGCAGTGCTGCCAAGGCAGAGTATGTTTTGGGTTTGTTTTTTAAGTCATACACTGAGAATTCAATCTCGTTTCTCTTAGTACTAAAGAGTAGACTGTTCACATCTTTTTGTGTTGCAGAACTCGGACATAACTTAATGAATAAACTAAAGGAGGCTTGTTTATTTAGAAATTACTTTGGTTTGGTAATGAATGGGCCAAGGAGAGTTTCTTGTCAAACTGCTGTGGGTGGTACAGATGGCCCTGGTACAGCTTGCTGAGGAAGTTGCTTACTATTCTTGCTGTCTTTGTTGCTCACTTAGGCTATACAGATGTAATTCTGTGAGCGTGAAATAAACCCTCATGTTTATTCAGGATGAAAAAGCTTCCAAGTAAAAAGCTAAACCCAACTTCTATTGCTTTACCACTTCTGTTTCTGTGAATGAAACTTCAGTTTTGATCCTGTGAATTCAATGTTTGTATCTCGGAGCAGCTGCCAATAGGCCTGTCTTAAAGCGTGACACTGCTGGGCTCAGTTGCCACAACTGTGGCCAGACTCAAGAGATTCTAATGAACAGAGTCATTTATACAGCAATTTAATATAACAATGAATACTTACTGCTTTGGATAAAATATTCACTACTTTGGGTTGTCATTGCTTTCTTTTGACTTCTCTGCTTGAATTTTGCCTTCCTCCCCTGCAAGCCCAGAGGGTAAGTTGGAGGGTAAGTCCACAACCACAGCTGTGAGGTGCCCGCTATAAAATGAGAGCAAATTGTGAAATCCACCTCAATACACCTAACTTACATTAGGGAAGTGAAAAAGTCCTTTTATTTTATTAAAAAATAATCAGTTTGAAAAAAATGTTAGGTTTAATGACAGCTATTTTGCAGGAAACAGGATGTCATTTCTAGCTGTTTCACGTGCAGGTTTGGATTTTTTTCTTGGCAGATAAAAGAGAGGTCTATAACTTACTGAAGAAATGCAGCAGTCACATGCAAGTCTATCTGAAAGAAGAAATTCCAGACAGATTTCACTATCGTCACAACAAGAGAATCCCACCCATAATCCTGGTTGCAGACGAAGGCTGGACAATCGTGCAAAACGAGTCGCTTGCAAAACGTAAGTGTGTTTCCCTCCGTTGTGCCCCTGCTGGCTTAGGTTGGTCAATGGTCTTGGGTTTTATTCCAGCCATTCGTAGGGAGGTCTTAGTTTAGTGAGTGGAGTCCTGGCACTGTGCATCTTCAGGAACATCTCAGTGTTCTGTAGAACACTCTGAGCCTGGAGTATTTTAACAGGTAAGGAAGAGATGGGGGATGCTCCATTGGCTAAGACGCTTCATCGTGTTTGACTTCATAGCCAAAGGTACACTTGGAAGAGTTGTCTTAGGCAAGCAGTCTGTCTCAAGCTTCAACTAAAGTGTGGTTTAACTATTTTTTTTGTATATAAAATAGATGTATAGGAGAGCATAAACTGAAGAATGCAAGACACAGCATTTTATGTTACAATACATACACTAGGAAACAAAAATAAATGGATGGAAATACTAAAAATAATAGGAAGATGACAATAATGGTCAAAGAAACCAGAGTTGTTCCTGTTAGGGGCAACAAATAGCATGTGTGAAAGACAAAAACTAAAGAAGTTAGTTCACACATGCTAGATGTTATGAATGTCAAATTACATACATATACACACACACATATACATATGTGTGTGTATATATGTATTTCCACGTGTTTCACATGCAGAGTTTTCAGGCAGACAAAAGAGTTGTGTATAACTTACTGAAAACATTTCAGTGGTCACATAAAGTCTATTTCAAACAAAAAATTCCAGACAGATTTCATTGTCATCGTAAGAAAAGAATTCAAACCATAATTCTGGTTGCAGATGAAGGCTGTGTGTGTGTTTGAGAAAATATAAATATATATATATATGTGTGTGTGTGTGTGTGTTCAGAAAGTGATTGGACAAATTCTTGGAAGAAAACTCCATTAATAGAAATGAAATACAAAGGTACCAACTTCCAGGAAGCTCCTGAGCAGCCAGCAGCTGGAGGCTGGTTGGGATGTCAGAGCTAACCCCGTTGGATACTTCCCAGACTCCCCGTCATGACTGCTGTCAGAGGCAGGATGTAAAATCCCAGTTTCACCCAGTTTGGCTGTTCTTACTTTTTTCCCTTTGCACATTTAAGTTCAAATTTTCTCATTATTTGTACAAAAGTACTGCTTTTAATATAAGATACATTTATACTTAGATTTCCTACAGTCATCTTCAAACTGACACCACTTAGCAGATGTGCTCTCTAATGGAGGTCTCTTTCTTGTTTATGGTTAGATCCAGTTTCAGGTTCCTAAAAATAGTTCTTAAGTGTATATTTATAAGCAACAACATTGTATCAGTCGGAGTGAATCACTTTTCAAACCAATTTTGTTCCCAGGTGCAAGCAGGGAGGTTTTAGCCTAGAAGGCAATTTAAATGTTTACTGTAGTTACCTTCCTGCACAAAGTGGGAGTGTAATGATGGGCAAGTGAAGCAATACCTGCACTGTTCCTAACACTGATACAACACACAAGCCCTTCTGCCTTAGGGGTGAAAGATGGGAAAGGTCATTGGAGCAGGGATTTGGAATAAGCTCTGTTCAAAACAAGTAGTAGAAGGGAAAAAAAAACCCCTAAGAAACATAGGACTGAATTAAAACAAACAAGCAAGATGTGGTGCAGTCCTATCTTTGTGGTAACAAACAGAATGGTGGAAAACATTATAAAGGAATACTGGAAGTAGACTGGAGTGGTGAGTGTGACCTCAGCAACAGGAATCTTGACATTTCACATCAGAAACTTCAGTGAAGCAGCCAAGGAGACAGTTCTCAGGGATGCTGGAACTGTTACGAAGCAATGAACTCAAAACTGAACTCAAAACTAAAATGCAGTCACTCGGATACTGTGCTGCGTGTGTTGTGAGAAAGTTTTGGCATCTTGGACAGATTTGTCAGTGTATTATTAGGAAGTTTTACTATGGCTGCTTTTTAGCTGTTTATATTCCACCAAAAATCAGAGTGTTTCTTAAAAACCTGCCAAATACCCAAGTACTGGTGACCTTGCAGCCACAAGCATTTTGTTGTACACCTGTTACAGGCATCGTGATCCTTTGACTGTTCTTTTGGGTATCTCTTCACTAGAAGTACCTAACCTGATAAGCATGATTGGAGGGCACTTGATACGCTCACACTGAACGCTGTCACAGGGAGAGGGCTTGGCTTTGAAGAAGTAATTGAAGTGTCTGCTTTGCAAGGGGGAGATGCCTTTCCAAAATCTGAGAGGCACAGATTTGCATTCCAGCTACTGACTCGTCGTGGAGCGACAACGTCCTTTCTGACTTTGGCATGAGAAATGGAAAACTGGAAATGCTGATGATCAAAAGGAGAAGAGATAATGGATGGGGGTGGGAAACACGGCTGAAGATCAGTATGGGAAAAGACTTTAGGGCATTGGGGAAGAGGGGAGGAACTCTGAGCTTCTTCAGTGTTTGATCCAGCAGCTGCTTTTCTGTTCTGCATTAGTCTTTGGTTAAAATAAGTGCCTTTTGGGGGTGGGGAGAGAGCTCGGGAGGGAATACTCGCTATGCAAACAGCATCTGTGATGTTAACTCTTTTTTTTTTTTTTTCCCTCCAGTAGGTGACCATGGCTATGACAACTCTCTCCCAAGCATGCACCCGTTCCTGGCAGCTCACGGGCCTGCCTTCCAGCGGGGTTACAAGCAGAGCACGATCAACAACGTTGATATTTACCCCCTGATGTGCCACATCCTGGCACTGCCACCACAGCCCCACAACGGCACTTTCGGTAACGTCAAGTGCTTGCTCGCTGACCAGTGGTGCAAAACTCTTCCAGAAGTTATTGGGATAGTTATTGGGGCTTTTATGATCCTCACTACTTTCACCTGCATTATAATAACCTCTAAGAAAAAGGTAGCTCCCCCACAGCCGTTTTCTCGCCTTCAGCTACAAGATGATGATGACGACCACCCTTTAATTGGGTAGCACAGAGGGAGCCTCCCCTCGCTTGCTAAACAGGGATTTCAGAAGAACAGTTTGAACTTGGACTGGATGATGTTCTTTGAAGCACTTTAATGGTATCCATCTAAAATACTGTACAGCCAGATCTTGCTAACTTGTGAGGATACTTCTTTTTTTTTTTCATTCAAGCCTGTGAATGCTTTCAAAATGAAATCCTGGAGTAACTAGTCAGGGTAGACTAAGTGAATTTTAACAGTTGTAAATGAGAATTGTTGTTTGGTTGCTTGGGGTTGTTGGGTTTTTTTGTATTAAATTTAAATTAATGTTGATTTCTTTTAGTGTTCTTGTACCTGGCTTGGAAATAACATTTTTATGAAAGTTAAAAGTTCTATTTGGACAATGTGTTCTGATTTGTTCTTAAATTTGGGGATAGAGGGTGTAGAGTAGCTCCACTACCTCTCTTTCCACCCTAAGCCAGCAATATGACCAGAAACTGGTGAGAAAGAAGTCAGTGAGGAAAGAATTAGTGCCCGTCACTCCTGTTCTGAGCAACACAGTACGCGTGGTTCAGCAGTGACAGCTCCAGGCAGATGGCTCTGAGAGAATTTCTAACTGTGTGCCTGGGGAGGAGCAGGTTCTGCACTGCCTGCCCACGGAGAGCTGGGCTGGCACTACTTGCTTATCTCAGGGATGCTGATAGAATCAGAGAATCCTTGGATTACCCGGTTCTGTGGGCTGTAGTAAAATCACTGCTTCTAAACCCTGTGAAAAGCTTTTCAGGTGTAAACTCTGCTGCAGGTGTTTCTGTAAGAAGGTGGTTCTGCCCTGTGTGCTGGCATCTTCTAAAGGTTGCCAGGTCCTAGAAAGCAACAACTGCAAGTCTGACCTGCAGTCATCAAGCAAGGATTCCAGACTCTTTCTTTTAAACCCTGGACTTTTAAAGGGAAGAGTTAATTTCTTTTTTTTGATATATGATCTGTTCTCTGTAGTGTTTAAGTTATATAGGTGCAGAGTTCTGGTGAAGACCAGTGCTAATGCTTCTCTTAACTGAAACACTTCCTTCCTTGTTGAGTCTAATAACTTGTCATTTAAAAAAGAAATCAGTTTGATTTAGAAAGCCATAGTGGTACCTACCTTGTCTATCAGTGAGGAAAGGAACATGAGGTTAAATTTTTAATGCTAACCCAGAACCAGAACTACAGTTTCCAATGCTTTTCCTACAAGTTGGTTTTAAGACCCCGTGATTTGAAGTACGCAACGTGGTTTCTTGTTGGCAAGCTCAGATTCAATGCAATTTGGTATTGGCCAGACTGCCTTTTGGAGATAAAACTGGGAGAAGTGTGGACTTCGGGAGAGACAGGTTACAAAAGTAGCAGCCTCCTGGAAAGAATGGCATTTGAGCTTTTAAAATGTGTGGACCTTCTACTCATTTGTATTTTCCTCTCTGATAATTCTGTTGTACCCATTAAAACAATACAAGAACTAACCTCTTGTGCTTTATTTTCCCCCCTCCTTTTCTTACACTACTAGTAATTACTTACTGACCAATGATTTCCTCTGGATTAATCTGAACTTGAAAGAGGCTCAGGCCTCTTGAAAAAATCTCTGCTGTTATTGACAGTGTACTGGATTTTAGATTGTTGATAATAGTAGAGCAATAACTGGACTGAACACAAAGTCACTTTCTCATCCTGCTGGAAGATTTAAAGTAATTAATTAAATACAGTAAGAGGCCAGGTTAATGAGTAACTATGAAGTAAATGTTCTGCAGGGTAGAACCCAGGCTTAGAGATGCTGTCAAAGGGAGGATGGTTGAATTCCTGCATTGGAGAGAGTTGTTAGATTCTTGTGATTTTGCTGATAAAGGCTGCCAGCCTCAGAGGGTGGCAGACTTGCTGGGATGTGCTTTGCATCCTCTATTTATGGAGATACTTGACTCAGCTGAGTTATCTTTATCTTTCTGGCAGACGGGGCAAGACCAAAATGTCCCATCCTCTGGGTTGTTGGGTTTTTTTTTGTCTAGGGTTTTTTTTTTTTGTCTAGGGTTTTTCTAGATGCTAAAACTGATGAGCACAGTGCATATTCCACTCGATTCTTCCCTTCCCCTTCCTTCCCCTTAAGAGTTGTCACACAGTATGTGGTTGATGTGCTTTCAATTCCTCTGTGCCCCACCATCACAGGCCAGGTGTCGAGGTTACCACCAAGATTTCAGTTACCAGACGTGTAAATGCTGAGGTGTCAAGGGCAGCACTAATCTGCACTGTGAATACTGTTACAGATGGGGAAATCTGGCTCTAAACACGTTTGTCCTGCTAGCTCTGGGTTTCCCTCTCTGATAAGAACTGCTACAGGCAACTGAGCCACTGTGAAACCAGAAGTGAGGGGTAATATCTAGCAGAAACCTGTACCACCCTCTACTCCTCCTCCTTTAGCACTGAGACTAAACAGTGCTGTTGTGGGAAGAGTTTAAAGAGGAAGTGTAAATATTAACTAACATTGCTAATTATTTGCAATTCCAAAGAGGTGGTAGGGGCTGCAAGAATGCTGAGCATTCTTCCTGGCAGGATTCTTTGCTGTGTGTGGGGAGGGTGTCAAAGCAGCTCTTCTACATCCAGGATTTCATTCATGTCACATACAAATGAATGTAGAAAAACAGCCCTTTTTCCTTAGAGACAAAGTTGATATAGTGAAAGATGATTATTTTTAGAAGTGTCAGTGCCTTAAACATGGTGAAATATTTCCCCTGCCTCATTATGGTTTGTAGGAGTTCCTGCTTGTGAAAGGCAGCGGCCGATTTCCTTTTGAACAGCTAATTCAAAACAAGAACAGGAGGAGCGGTCGCTTCCCCCTTCCTCAAAGCTGTGATAAAGGAGATAGATACCTTACAATGGTTTGTGGCCACATTTAATGACTTGCTAAATAAAGGGCACATTCAGTCAGGGGAAGTTCTTAACGCTTAAACTAGCACTGAAATACAGCAGGGAAGAGGGGAAGTTTGTCACACTTCTCAGCAGCAAAACCTGATGTTTATGATGTCTAGGTGATTATGTTGACTGCCTCCATAATGGAACCCTCAACACTGGGTGGAGCAATCTTAGAACATCCACTCCTCTGAACCTCTGTGGCTTTTTTGTCTGTCAGCACCAAGGAAACAGTTCCAGAAGTGAGCTGATTTCAACTCCCCTTTCAGGGGGAAGCATAACTTGCTATATATTGAAAAGAACATACCACCTATAAATATAAAGTGACCTCCTGTACCTCCAAGGATCAGACCACCAGGACAGACCTTGCCTTCAATGGACACAGTTCTACCTTTTATTGAAAAAACCACCCAAACCACCCTACAAACCACTAATAGAGTGAGATTCAGCGTAGGATTTCATTGTGGAAGAGCCGTCCCTTTGCGGTGCTGCACAGACCACAACTGAACTCACTGGTTTCGTGTGTTTGCAACGAGTTTTTGCAGTCTCTCATGTAACAAATGCTTACGTTACCTTTACTGTGGTACAAACCCTTGTTGGAAAGGTATGTCCAGGCTTCGATGGCCAGCAGTTAAGCAGGGGAAGAAGATTTGGAAGTAAGCCAGTTCTATTTGCATTTTGCCAAGCAGCAGGGCTGAACAAAGGCACCTTTGTCGCTCTTCATACACCCAGCTCAAGATTGTTGTTCCCCACGTTGGAAGAGGCACGCTGCACAACATCTGATAACAGGCATTTCTGTGCCTTTCTTGGGGTTTTTTTAAGACCACATTTATCATAAACAGCAATACTGCAGCTCTTCACCGACAGGCTGGAAGATTTTTTTTTTGATAGAAGAAACTATGTTACCATTGCTGGTAAGAAAAAGCTATAATTTCCATAACAAGGTGGGAAATGAGCTCTTTTACATAAGAACTTTGACCTAAAATTCCATCACACTTCCAGTTACTTTTAATAAAGACATACACTATACAGAGTACAAGAAATACTTGGGATGAATATGAGTTTAGGCCATTCTCCCCCAGCTCTTCCCCCACAATCAAGTTGTTTTTTTTTTCCAGAAGAGTTTTTAAACGAAGCAAGCACTCAATGCTTCATAGCATTAGAGCAAAGATAGAGTTCAATTTCAACATGTCCAAACAGGAAGAAACAAAGATGATGTTTGACATCTCAAAGTACGCTTCACAGGTCAATAATGAAAGACAAAAATCATGCAAGCTTCTCAGTTTCGTGGTTCATTTACAAGTAGTGTGCAGGGTACTCAAGTCTGCTTTCCAACAACCTTGTTTGTGCTTCACAAAAAGTACCATATAGACAGAAACCAAACCCCACGCCCTCCCCAAGCAAAAACGTAGTTGGAAAAGAAATCTCGCATCAGAGAAAATGTTTTCTCCAGTGGCATCACGTGTGCTTTCAATTTCATTAGGCATAGAATCATAGAATGGGTTGGGTTGGAAGGAACCTGAAAGATCATCTAGTTCCAAAGCCCTTGCCACAGGCAGGGACACCTCCCACTAGAGCAAGTTGCCCAAAGCACCATCCAGCCTGGCCCTGAACACTTCCAGGGATGGGGCATCCAAAACTTCTCTGGGAAACCTGTTCCACTGTCTCAGCAAGGCCAGTGAAGAACTTCTTCCTCACATCTAATCTAAACCTACCCTCTTTCAGTTTAAAACTGTTACCCCTTGTCCTATCACTACAATCTCTGATTCAGAGTCCTTCCCTCATCTTTCCTGTAGGCCCCCTTTAGGTACTGGAAGGCAGTAATAAGGTCTCCCCAGAGCCTTCTCTTCTCCAGGCTGAACAACCCCAACCCTCTCACCCTGCCCTCGTAAGAGAGGGCTTCCAGCCCTCAGTCATCTCTGGGGTCCTCCTCTGGACCTGCTCAAACAGATCCATGTCTTTCTTATGCTGGGGCCCCAGAGCTGGAGACAGTACCCTAGGGGAGGCCTCACCAGAGCAGAGTAGAGAGGCAGAATCACTTCCCTTGACCTGCTGGCCACACTTCTGATGCTGCCCAGGATGACACTGGCCTTCTGAGCTGTGACAGCACATTGCCAGCTCACATCCATCTTTTCATCCACCCACACCCTCAAGTCCTTCTCTGCAGGGCTGTTCTCAATCCACTCATCAACCAACCTGTATTTGCCCTCGGGAATGCCCTGACCCATAGGCAGGACCTTGCACTTCTCACAGGCCCACCTTTCAAGCCTGCCGAGGTCCTTCTGGATGGCATCCCTTTCCTCCAGCGTGTCAACAGCATCACACTGGAGGCATCGGCCTTCGCTGGGGTGGACGGTGCAGACCCCCCAGCTCGAGCTGCAGCCTCTGCTCGCCCGCCGTTCCTCCTGGAGGGGCAGGGAGGAGGAGTGTGGATGGTCACGGGTGCCCCGGTGCTGGGTCACATCTACCTCGAGTCTCCCTGCTCGGCCAGTGGAACGTCCCTCCTTTGAAGGGGCGCCCTCCCCGTGTGCCCTCCTGCACCGCGCTCCCTCTGCCTGCCCTGGCGGCAGCACTCCTGGGGCTGCTTTCTCCAGGAGCAGGGGGTGACAGCTGCTCTGGCACTGCCCAGGCCTCGTCAGCCTCTCCCAACAACTCAGAGCAGTGTTAACATGGGCTGGGCAGATACCCTAGCAAGGGAACTACCCAAGAGGTACCTGCAAATACACCTGAGCAATGAAAGGAATGTGTTTAAACCTAAACTGAAATACCTGAAAATTTCCCTTCATTGTTTTTTTTTTTCCCCCACAAAGTTTCATTCCATCCTCCTGAAAGAAGGGCCCTACACTGAACACAGAACAGGGACATCGAGAAGAACCCTCACGTTCAGCCTTCCCAATTTAGTTTGAAGATTATTGTTCCCAAAGTCTTTGTTTTGGGAAACCTGCTGCTCTCCCCTTGTTGCACACTGGGGCAGGTAAGCCAAAGTCCCAGGGTGACTGAACAACTCTGACTAACTCTGCCCCCTCCTTAAAATCACGGCTCGCTTTGGCCGATGAGACAACTCTGTCACAACTGAAGAAGCAGGAGTTTAATGAACACATCTGAGATGACAAGCCAGTTATTTTTACATCTGCCATAAGCATTGCCATGAAATTTCTGCAGAATGAAGAATTCCTCTGTGACAAAGTGAGAAAGTAGGTGAAGCAGCTACAGGGGAGGATGACAACATCCCCAACTTTCACCGTAACCAAGCCTGTTGATCTTTCTTTAAACACACACAAAGTTTGTGCTACAATTCATTTTTAAGTGGCAAATAAGCAAGACAGGGTGGACTCAATGCATCGATTTGCTACCTGCCCTCCTCTTTCCAGAGGGTAACTAGGGAAGTGATTACAGTTTAGAGGTTTAGTTTTCTTAATTAGAATTCCCCAGCCTCTCTAGAAACTGCTGTCAACATCATTACTGCTTTCATCCTCCAGCTTGAAAAGACCCTGCAACGTTCTCTTCTAGCTGGCATCAGCAAATCAATCTTTGAAGATACCTAATGGTCAGCTGCTCCACTAGAGATGAGTCAGATCACAGAATCATTTAGGTTGGAAAAGACCCTTGGGGTCATCGTGTCCAACCACTAACCCTACTCTACAAGTTCACCCCTAGACCATATCCCCCAACGCCACATCTAAGCGATGCTTAAACACATCCAGGGATGGTGACTCAACCACCTCCCTGGGCAGCCCATTCCAATATCTCACCACTCTTTCCGTGAAGAATTTTTTCCTAGTGTTTAGTCTAAACCTACCTTGTTTCAGCTAAATGCATCTCTCAACCTTGCAAAATGTCTTTCACACTGAATTATTGTTCAAAATCTCCTTGAATAGGACCCAAAAAAAAAAAAAAAAAAAGGAATACCCACCCTCTGAATTTATTGCAGGTGAGTACTTCTCCCAAGGTCTGAACAGGAGCAGTTAGTGTTCAAGCCCCGTTAGTGGGCTTGAGGTGACTCTCTGCAGAGTGTATTGGCTGTTTGCATTGCCACCTGCTGCATTAAAAGCACAAAACTGTATGTGAAAATTGTGCTGCCAGGGGGCCAACAGGCACAAGGTAGTAGGCATGATGTTCCAGCTCATTACAGATCACTTCATCCCAGTGACACTGACAGGACTTCAAGGTGCCACTGCATGGTTTTGGCTCAGAAGCAGCAACTGTTTCCTAGTCTTAATAGGAAGCTGCAATTATTTCTCTGCTGCAGTTTGAAGTGTATTAACCAAAACTGTCCACACGTTTCTTCAGGAAAGGACAGGGCCATTAGCTTAATACAACATTTCTGTAGATCTGTCCTGTCGTGTCATTTTTAGTAGCAACTCTTGGAAACTGTGAAAGCAGAAATTACATTATTTTTACCCTAAAGCTAAAATTAATCCTGAAGCACAATTCTGCATAAGAAGTGGCATAAGACATGTCAGAAACATAAAATACCACAATAGATGCTGATAGTGTTACAAGTTTGTTGAAATATGTGCACTGAAAAAGAAAAATGGCACAAAAATTATTTTTAACATGGCTATCCTGTTAATACCTGAAATGTTAATAGCGTTACCGCCAGCGACCTCAGGGTGCTAACAGGCTCCAATTGCCCTAATCAGCTCCTAACCATCCTTCTTCTGCAGTACCCCTCTGTAACCTCTCCTCCTTAGGATTTAGCTGCCTGCATTCCAGATCAGCTCTGATATGGCACAGCTTTATAACCTGATGCAACTCAGCTGCTCTGCTTTGCTGTCAGCAACTTGGAGCAGTACTTCAGATGGCCAAAGCAATGACATAGGCAGAGGAACATGAGGGACAGCAGAGGCACCACTGCCTTCACTAGTCCTCTTACATGGAAAGTTACATATTTGTGAGTCTTCAGAAAGATAAACAGTGTCAGAGGATTCTGAGGACTTGTATTTTCATTGCTAAACAAAAATCTGTATTTAAGCAGAGAAATATTTCCACTCATAATTACTATAACTAATTCTTTCAAAATTATTACAAAAATCAGGTTATAAAAATGTTTTTTAAGGACCTGCTAGTGTTACAGTTCAAAAACCCCCAGCCAGTATCCATTAAATGGTTTTATTCTCAAAACAACTGATCAGCAATATAAAATATTTTAACACTGTATCTGTTTAAATATTGGTGACAGATTATGCATTTCCTTAAATAAAGTGCTATTTTTACAAATACATATTTCATATTCACTTTTACTGCTGTTCTAACCTCTTAATATTGAATAGATAAAGTGTATTTTGGTTAATGAAGAATGCAGCATTACTTTTCCTTCATATTCCTTCTCATGAAACCATTACATTTTCCATTTGTACTCCTTTATCTACATGCAGTCAGTGGTGACATAGTTTATATATTTCTCCACACAGCAGGTCTCACAATTTGTGCTGGTTTTCATGCCTTCTTTCATGCTTTGCTTGTTCTCGACTGTGCCCATGTAGGCCTCCTATGGGTTCTTCAGAGGTGGGCAGGGGCAGAATGAAAACATGAATCCTCTTACACAGCCATTCATTCTTTCTGCTCTTCTGACTTTGCTCTTCTCAAATCCAGACCACTGATGCCTTGAACAATTCAACACATCGGCTGAACTATAAGAACAATCTCTATTATTTTCTTTGATTCTTCGTGGGATTTGGATTTTAAGCACATTACTGCAGAAAGTCCAATACAGTTGTAGTTAGGACTAGCTTTTCCAGTTTTCATTTGTACACTTGGATTTCCTCAGCCAGATGCCAAACTTCACCATAAGAAAAAAAAAAGTTTGTTTTTTCTCCAGCAGCTACCTTTTAGGAGAAACAGCTTCTTGTGGTTTTGTAGAACAGCCAGGTGCTGTAAAAGTAAAAACAAAAACAAACCTAAAAAACTGCAACCAGCAAGACTCACAGCTTTAAAGGAGTAATTCCACAACTACCAGAAACGGGTCCATATTTCCCAATATCATTCTTATACCAGACTACAACAATGTGACCCTGTCATTTTACTCATCTTAAGCCCTCTGCTATATAGAGAAGGAATGAAAAGTCAAAGTTGTGTCAAAAGGTCATCTACTGCCACAAACCTTTCCAGTATCTCTTTCTCAATGTGTACCTTTCCAGACAGTGACTACCTGAAACCTATATGAGCTTAGTTGTAAGACTGTATTAGTGTTGCTCCTATTTTTACTTCTCACTCTACATTCTCTGTAACTCCTTCCTCTGGCTAAGTTTCATTTGATATTTTTCACTCTGAATGGAAACGTGGAAAGTAAATATACAAAACTCCCCACTCCCCCTTCATTCTGCCACATCTTTGAAAATCCCCATGCATCTGCAGACATGTATGTGTAAGTATGTATCAATATGCAGCATACTATTCCATGTAAAGAGAAACTGGAAGACCAGAATTTCTGCAAAGAATTATAGAATGAATGGCACCATATTCTTTTTTCATCACAGGCATAGTTACTCTTCATTTAACTTGCCACTGAAGAATATGCCATTTATTATTTGATACCTAAACCCTTCCTTTTTTTCAGTGCCCTTGTTGGATGTGGGGTGTTCTCTTTTCTTCCATTATGTTTAGGTGGGGGAAAGCAGCCAGATGTCTATATTGAGTGACAAGGCTCATCTTTTTTTTTCAAGCCTTTCAATAAACTTGATATTAGAAGGTAAACTAAGCTGTCAGTCAGCTTTGCCTCCAACAAATCTTTGTTAATTTTTACTTTTTCATAATGAGGTTAAGAAATGCCCTAGGAGAAAAAGAAGATTGTGTCCTGCAGAGTACAAACCTTGGATGCTCTCTTGGTTTTTTCATGTAATCTTTGTAGAAATAGCAAATTCTGTTACAAGCCCCAGACTTGGGCAAGGGAACTCCATGAACTGCTTGAATATTTTTATCACAGATCTAAAATGTAACATCTCCTTCCACATGTATTGTAGCTAGCATACGGGATTTTAGTTCTACTCTTCTGGGAGAAAATATTTCAGTTGGTTTGCTCCTGTTTTTTTTCTACAGAGTTTCACAAAATCCACATGCATTTTTTTCCACTTTTCTAACACAGTCTGTGTTAAGATGCATCTTGCTCTCTTTTGGTGTAATTTCTTTCAACTAACCTTCAGATTGTTAGAACTGTTCAACTCCTCAATTATCCACTTGATGACTGCATGAATCTTGACCTCCTTGCACCTTCCCCTCCTCCACACACTCCCTCAAAGAATCAACAACTCACAACCAACCCTAAACAATTAGTCCTGGCCATTAGGCATTCATAAAGTCTGGGGTTTGTTTGTTGTTGTTTTGTTTTTGTTTTTTACCAGAATCACGTAAGCAAAAAGGTCACCTCAAACTACAAACATAAAAATTTCCTGGGGTGATATAATTTCTTGAATCCAGTTTCCTCAGAAATCTGGACTTCACGCTGCCACTTGCCACTTCATTGAAGTTGGAGTCCAGACATTTTGTTCTTCAGAGCAGTTATCTTGCCTCATGTGTCCATGGGCTGGTCTTCTACTCTAAATTTAAATGGTGAAGCAGCAAGATAATTCTGTGTTTGTTTAACACAGTCCACTGTATTATAAAGAAGCAGTATCTTCCCAGTAGTTTCTCTTATCAAGGACAGGGTGATTAGCGTGCATTGGCAATTTTCCAAGCCATATTTTTTTTCTTTGAAAACCACCACGGTGTCAAAACCCCCCCATAACATTCACTCTCAGAATTAATTAGTTTTGGCAGAATTTTCTGAAGGTCACCGATTCATTTCCAAAAAAAGAGACAGAGGCAACACTCTTCATGCAAGCACTGTTGGCCTATGCAGAACAGGGACAAGAACTATGGTGCCCTGAACCTAATGGCTGATGAGTCCAGTAACCACTGAATTCTTTATATTGCAAGTTAGGGCAGTCACCTGTCTTATGCCGTTCAGGCACGGACTGAAATATGGGACTCCCAAGGCCTAACCTAGTATCACTGCTGTGGGGCGAGGAGCAAGTGGTCTCAGTATCTTCTCACAGAAAATAAATGTATTTCAAAGCTTGCTGTTTTCCACAAAGCAGAATCATCTCACTTCCAGCCCCAGGGATGGCACAGCAACTGATGTACAAAGGAATCTTTCTCCCAACAGTGAGTGTTGTTATAATTGAAATAGCTCATCTGCCAAAACCCAGAAAACACTCAACAACTTTTCTACGAGTTCTTGTAGGGAATAACACAGCGAGTTCAGAATCAATGACCTCAGCAGGTGTCCAACCAGAACCTAGCTGAGTACACAACAAGCCAGCAATTGATTCTGAACTGCCAAAAAGCATAGAAAAGAAACTCTAGCACCTTCCCTAAACAAGCCTGTTGTGTGAAATTAGTTATACCACCAATCCTGCTTCTGATGGTCTTGCTTTTACTTTTTCTCTCCTTGTTTTCCTTCAACTTCCTTCCTCAGAAGTGTAAATGTAGATAATCACTGCAGCTCTCTTTTCTATCCTAGAAACACTCATCTACATGCTTTTCTATTTCTGTTGCTTGCCATCTCATACCAGGTTTGATGAGCAGCAAAAGCTCCTGACCCAGTGGCAGCAGGGGAGGGACTGAGCCAGGGCAGCGTGGGCTGGAGCATTATGCAGAGAGCTTGATCTATGCTTGGGGAATAGCTTAGAAGCTGTCGACATTCCCAGGCTTGGTGGAGGTAGTCAGCCTACAGACCTCCCATAATTATAAACTACATTTCCAGAAAGCTAGGATTTAGTTTGTTTGGGTTTTTTTCTCCTGCTTTTTCAGTTCTAGGTCTTATTTGGATATATTCAGATTGTATTTCATGACCTTCTTTACACCCTTACAGGCTGGAAACTTCATAAAAGCAGAGCTACACTGGCAGCCATTCCATTTTAGGTATTGAGCTTTCAAAATTACTCAGAATACTGAGGAAATCAGAGTGATAGGTGCAAAAATAGTGATACTGACACGGCTGAAAGAGCAGGATCTTTTTATCATCCTGTGAGCTACATCTAACTTTCTAAATCAGCAGATTATGAAGTGGTTTCTTGCTAATTAATGTTGTCCAGATGGAGTCCTGGGAAGAGCTGTAGAGAAACCAGTGGTTATGAGCTTGTGCATAAAACTTTCACATACTACTTTTCAAACACATCATGGGGGGCAGCCAGTTACAGATGTCATGATGCCCATCAAGGATGAGACTGTAATGAGCTAGAGAAGGAAGGTCACAACAGAAAAACCTGAATGTATTCACCATGAAAAAGCTTGGGAAGGTTCCTATTTCAGAAGCCTTCTTTATGTGGGAGTCCAAGGTATATTAACTTGAAGTATTGGTAAAAAAAGAGTCATGAAATAAATATAGAAAGCAAAAAATAACAAATTGCTAAGACAGATGTTCTAGAAGAACACAAGGATTAAGCAGCTGAACAGATGAATACTGAGCACTGTTTTTTTTTTTTAATTGCCACATAACTGAGAAGTGAATAAAATTATGCTAATGGTTTTAATGGTTCAAGAGGAGATCCAGGGAAACACAGACCTGTGAGATGGCCAGTAGTACTGGGCAGATTAGCATAAACTATAAAGAAGAATCTGAAAATTTGTGGAAAGCAATCAAAAAGGGATTTGAAAAGTCTTGCCTCACCACCAACCTACTGGAATTTCTTGAAGGCATCAACAGTCTTGTAAATAAAAGAGGTCCACTTGATGCCTGGATTTTTATGAGGCATTTCACAAGGTCCAGGGCTGGCTCTTAAGACAACAAGGAACACACAGGGTGAAAACAAAGTTTGTGTGGATAAATAATCAGTTGGGAAGGCAGAGGACAGAAGATGGGAGTAAATAGGGATTTTTTTTCCATAGTAGAGAGATTCACCACTAGCATTTCTTAAGGATCTGCAAAAGGACTCAGGATATTCAATATATGATACTGAAAGGGCATACAGAGTGAAGTGACAAACTTTCCTATGTTATCTGTGTAACTAAAAAGAAAGGCAAAGAGCAGGCTGGCAAAAAGAACTTCATGAGACATCAGTGCCCAAACAATAAGATGTCAGACAAAACTGGATGAAGATAAATATAAAGCAATATGAAGTAAGGCATGGGGGAAAAATGATGTATGAGTGGTAGTACAAAATGATGGGCTCTGAGCTCAAAACTCAGCAGATGAGATGGGTTATAGATGCAGTTCCAATTAATATCAATTCAGTCTTCAGTTACAGCCAAAAATGCAGAGTACTGGAAATAACTAGGAAAAGGCAAGAGAACTGAAAATAGAAAACACAACTGAAAAACAAACATCACTCTCATGTGTAAATCCATGCTATGCCTACCCCTTGAATATTGTACGCTAGGCTGGTACCAGCAACTCTGAAAGGATATAGTAGAAATGGAAAAGAAGTCAGGAAGACTATGGTACAGGGAAAGATTAAGCAGCCTGTAAGTCTTTTGTCTGGAAAAAAACATGACTGAGGAAGAGTATCACAGGTATCTGTGAAATCAGCAGCAGCATGGTGGCAATGGAGAGGGGACAATTGTCCACTGTATCTTCTGATCCAGTAGGATGAAGCAAAAGAAGTCAGGACATGGCAAGTTCATAGCAAATGAAAGCAAGCAGCTCCTCACATCAATCTCAAATAAGACCAGATGAAAAAGATGAACACAACTGTATGGAGCTATGGATCTGACTTGGTACACCTGCTCTTCTGCTCTAAAATATTATACCTTCCTGGAAATTACTTCAGTTCCAGAGACCGCATATGGGTCCCACTGCTACTTTTTACAATAAAAAGCAGCTTACCTGATGCAGAAAATTCTTTTATCTACATGTTCTCTTCCTCTTCCTTCTCAGTTAGTGCTTCTGTTGCTGTTTCACAGACAAATCTATTTCATGGAGCTCTCACACACAAAAACCCAAAAGCTAAATCTCTGACGGCAGCCTCCTTGTAGCATCTTGTCAACTTGTCAGCAGGAGCAACTGTTGCCTTCGTTCTTACAAAAGGATGTTCTCTCCAACTCTGTGCCACCATCACCATCTTTTGCTGTCTTCAAAACACTTTTAAGCTCAGTGGTGAGACTCAGCAAGCTGCTTGGAGACATGTTTCCTCTGTATATTTCTTCAGTTCTTGAGTAATTCCAGTTCATTGCACCATGTTATCAAATCCCAAATAGCATCTTCTGCTCACCTAGTAGTACCTACAGAAGAGGCTCTTCAAGTCTGGGATGTTACCAAGAGAAGTTCCCATACATGCTGACTACTCTGAGAATGGGAAGGAAGCTGCACAGTGACACCTGACAGTGGCTTTCAGCCAAGCAGACTATACAGAATACAGAAAGTAGCACACATTCACTAGCTACCCCAGCAACTCCCAGTGTTCCCCAAGACAGCAGCAAGCCAACAGCACCTGCTCTCGCGTACCTAGTGATGTTCAGATGAGTGAGACTGGAACAATGGGGGCTTGCTCATTATTCAGGCCTCCTAAAGCATAAAATACCTGAAATATTATTTAACCACTAAACAAATGAGATGATTTTGTGAGTTGATGCAAACAGCAAAATAAGCAACTGAAGGACAGTAAGAGGCACTTTAACATGGTGAATTTCTCGAGGCCATTCAGTGGCTTTCATGTTCCTCCCAAAAAATGGATCCAGAAATACACATATGAGTAAGTTTTGCCCCATTCCTTAACCTTGAGCGACAGATGCATATCTGCCTTTGGCTCAGCTAGCTGGCAGGACAGAGATTTGCAACTTTTACATCTAGGGGTGACTGTAGTAAATGTATTCATTTGTTACAGGTCAGCAACACCTTTCTATACGTTTTGATTATAGGAAGTACATTTTAAAAGGCAGTTTCTCCAGCACTGGCTCACGGTTAAGTCTGGTGTTTGGAATAGATGTATTCCAAAGAAATTGACTATAGACAATTGTATAAAAATGTTTCCTATATAAAATAACTAAATGAACACAAACATAAGTACATAATGAACATAGCTATCTAAGCCAGGATACTAAATTGTAAACCTTGAATATATATAATCTACTTGATCATGTTAAAGAAACTGTCTCCCATGAAAAGTATGCAAATGTAAATTATATATCATATAGAAATGCACTTCCCACTGCTGCTATATATATACACACACACTATACACAGTACCCTGTATACTATTGTTATGCTTACATCCATTTTTTGTGTTTAGCAATAAATAAAAAAAATCTTACATTTATTTCAGATAGTACTGAAGTGTGTATAAAAATATTAGATATCTCTACTTTTTTACCTCGAAATCTTCTCTACAGTCTCAGCAAAAGACAGACATGCATCAATCATTAACAAAGAAAGAAATTAACTGGCTTGTTTATCACATTCTGTCTTCTAGCCAGAATTAATTACAAATATCCATACATTTTTCAATTAATTTCAGGCGATACTTACACTGGGAATGACCTGGAGGTCGTGTGTTACTAACACTACTCTCAAAGGAAGAGTGGAAGTTGTGTATAGTTTCTTGCAAAATCTGTCTCTCTCGTCCCTGTAAGAGCACAATAATTAAGATAATCTTAAATTTCTGTTTAAAACAATGAATTTATTAAGAAAAATGTGTATCTATGCCCAAAGAATCACAGTGCACTATTAGGAATAATAACACATCCTTACCTTTCAGCAGTCTTTTCCTGACAGCACCAGAGACAGATAGCACTAGAAACATTTTCATTCTTTTCTTCACAGCTTTATAGCATGGAGCATCATCCAACTCTCCTAATTTTTAGCCTTATCACTTGCTGCTTTTGATCTTAACTTGGGGAAATCTTTATGTTTTGTTTATCTGAGCTTCCAGTAGCAGAGAGACAATAGACCTCAAAACTGAAAAAGCAGCTGAGAAGTGTCAGAAGAGCCTAACTGAAGAGATGCTCCAGTCCATAATCCCTCTGACAAGGACATCACGTACCATATGAAATTCTTAGCCAATTTGTTTATGTCAATATAAAATTAAAAGGCAATGTATGCCTTTTATGCGTAGGAATTACTTTGTATTTACCTAACTGCAAAGAAATCAAAAACTGTCAGGCAAAACAAAGCGTATTTATTCTCTAGGTGGGCTATAGTGGACAGATGATTCTTTCATCACTGAAATCAATATTCAGTAACTGCAATATTGCCAATGTTTATGTTACCAGTAGCTTCTGATATAATTTCCAATACTCCGCAAAAGAATTGTGCAGTCACTGAACGAGGAAAGAGTTAAAGAAGAAAAGATAAAAATGAAAGATGAAAGAGAACAAAGAGTACCACAAAAGGAGGTATTTTTCTCTAATCAAATACATTAAATATTTTGTTTGGAAACCATTCCTTTGGCTTTTGCAACTAACATCTGTAACTGAATTTTGAAATGTATGTTGAATTAACAATATAAGCAAAACTTGAATTAATTTACTAAGTACAGCACTTCAAAATGTACCTTTCCTGCATTTAGTTCAGAAATAGCTGCCAAAATTTGCTGCCTTGATCCATCAGTTTTAATACCCAGCTCTTTCAGATCACCGTCCGTAAGCGTAAGGAAGGCTTCCATATCCACCTGCATATGAAAGGGAAAAAAAAAGAAAATGAAAAAAAAGACAAATTTACCTAGGCAAAGATTCACTAATGCAGGTTAAAAGTGTTTGTACTTTTACATTTTTGAATTGCATAGACTCACTATGAACATTATGCGCACAAAAATTTTTAATGAATCACCAGCACCAAAAATTTTGAATGAATTACCAGAATCAAACGGTACCCACTTTACCACTCTGTTGTCAGGTTTTAAACCTGCTGTTAATCAATCAATTATGATAGTGTATTTAAAATATTAGTGGGTTTTTAGGTTTTTTTTTTCCAGACAAGGTCAATCAGTACAAAATATATATTCTCCACAAAAAATTCCTCTCCTTACAATAGAATAGCAACTAGTTCAATAAGCCTAAAATTTCTCTCTTTTCTCCACTCTCCATCTCTGCAAGTATTTTTGGAATTTCAGAATACCGTGTACACTTTTCCAGCGTCTCCTGAGGAAAATCTCGGGTGTGTTCATTTATCAGTTTTTATTATACCAACACATCTGTAAGGCTGTGATAAGAACAAACAGCTAAAACTTTTCATATTGACATAAACTTCACACACGGAGCATATTCATTTCTACAAAATACATCTTCCCTATCACTTAAGGGAAGAAGAATAAGCCCAGTGTTTTGCGATGCAGGTAAATAATCTGTGTTTGTGGTGCTGAATCCTGAACCCTGCAGAGATGTCAATTTATTGTGTGTGTCCATTCACTACTCTCTGCCTTTGGCCAAACAAACACACAGTTATTGCTCAAATCTGATACCATCCAAGACATTGTAATGAATTAATTTTACTTATTTTCAGCAATGTTTACTTTCATTGCATCCTTCAGGCAAGTCACTGTCACAGGCCTCATCTACAATGATGCTTAAGTTCCCCAATTTAATTCTCCTGTTGCTTATTCATAGTGGATTAAGAAGAGAAAGCAGCCGTCTCGGTGACTCACTCCCTGCTGTTCTCCATCTGCAAATGCAGTTCCAGCTGTGATTCCCGGGATGATGCAATATGTCCTATAAACTGTTTAGCCACAATGGATATAGATAGAGATAGATGTAGGCAGAGTGTAAAAACAGCAAGGAAAAAAAAATAAATCTGTAGCACCTAACTATATAAAAATTGTAGGTTCAGAGTAAAAAACACTGATATTTGCAGCATCCTGGAGAATGCCACAAATACCACTCAGTCCACGTTTCGAGGTTCTCTCTGAGACCAGAAATAGTTGTAAAACTTTAAATTTGAGATTCTGGATCACAATACTGATACAATGTGTGTCACTCCCTAGTTTTTCTAAAACACTAAAAACTGTATCTTTTAAACAGACATACCTCTTGTTCCTCAAAAATAGGCTGATATTTCTCAAGTGACAGTTTTTTAAGGATGCCAGTCAGCTCATCTGTAATAACAGAAAAGAGAAATGAAACAAACAAGAAAAACCCCATGGATCAGGTAAGTTTTTAGTGATCTCTGCATTGTTACCTGCTGAAAATACATATTAACTCATATATTCTACACAGTGATATATGGTAACAAAACCCCAATCACATTTACTCTGCATCAAAAATTAAAGTATCAGCTTATTGTGTTCTCACCTACTTCCATATACTGTAATTCCATCTAGTCCAGCTAAGATGAAACCTGGGCAGAAATTAAGTTTCATAAGCTTACTTTCCAGGACTAACAGCACTGGATATTGGGTTTCCTCTCAAAATCTAAGGAAATTACAAGTTGGAAAACCTGATAGTGACTCTTCCCACGCATTTAAAGTGTGGCAGCAAGTAAAAAAGTGTTAAGTGCAGTTTAAGAATAACCCACCATTATCTCTCTTAATTACACATTCCCTCTTTTAACTAATGACTCTGTTTAGTTTTATTGCTTTGCTGTCACAAGTGTCAATTTTCTTTTTTTCACAGAAGTACCAAAGTGGTCAGTTAAACTAAGGAGTCAAAATGAAGCACATGAATGATTACATCACACAACCAAACTGTGTTTAATATTCTCCATATAAACTCACTTTCATTGTAAAGATGTCACTATTCCGTTCCCAAGTATACTCAGCTTTTATTTATTTCACTTCTTTGTCTGTCCCTCTTCCTTCAGCATCAGTAGAAATGTGAAAGAGAATCTCACTCTCTAAGCTTCTCAGAAGACATCAAGTATCTTGAGACGGACACGCTTTTCTACACACCACTCTGGAAGACTCTTTCTTTACACAGAAAAGCCCAGAAAAAACTGAAGTGAAAAATTCTAATTGAGTCTAATCGAGCCCAGAGAGTTGTGGTCAGTGGAGCAGAATCTAGCTGGAGGCCTGTGGCTAGTGGTGTCCCCCAAGGGTCAGTGCTGGGTCCAATACTGTTCAATATTTTCATCAATGACCTGGACGAGAGTCACCTTTGCTTTTTCATTGTGTTTTTCTTTTACTCTACTCTTATCTTGTCTCCCTATCTACAGCCCTGGAGAAAGCAAAGGTTTTCAGAGCTCTTACTACTCCTGCCATATTACTCCTATTTCACACCTCTTTTGTACTGCTCTGCAGTAGTGGGGTAAGATTACCTTTCTCCAAGTTTTCAGAGTCTCCTTTTACTCTCACATGGTTTCGTCTTTCATGATTCTCTACATCACTGGTTCTCAGAATAGGAACAAGCTGTTGATGGTCCACCAAGTGGTTGCCTAAAAAGAAACCATGCACACCTCTGAACCCTGCTGCCTACTGTTCCTTCACAGTAATATTCAATGCAAAGCAGTTTTCTAATTCATTTAAGTTTACTTGAAAGAAAAAGTTAACATTGCAGGCCTTCTGCACTTATTCTTCTGACTACTGCTGGGCCTGTGAGCGTCTGTACTGTTGCTGCTGAATCAAAACACAGTAAGAGAAGCCTTTGAATTAAAGGACATGTACAATGAACCCAGAACTACTTGGGCTTCCGACAGCCTATCCCTCTGCTAGAGAGGAAACCCACTGCATCATGGCACTAGTGGGGCAGTCACAAAACCCAGCTTCAGCAGGTGAGATTGGAACAGGTGACAGCTTGGGGAATTCCCCTTGTTATCCAACAGCAAGTTCTCATCCCTTTTTATATTTCTAAACTGAAAACTCTTACGTTATCAAGCCATCATTATAAAATGTCACTAACTAAAACATGAAAGGATTTCCTCCAGCAGTCACTAATATATGTTACAGCTAAGCTGTGATAAGAGGACAGAAAGCAGGTCAAATATCACCTCTCTTTACTGTCAAATGGAAGTACAGTGTCAATGGACAAAGTTAGCACAAATGGAAACAAAAGAAAATCAATACTGACACTTCCCAAACGACCCAAAATAGTACAAAGTGCCTCTTTCAGAACCCATATAAAAGGTACCCCAATCTTTAGTTTTTGCCAAGAAAGGCTGGACCAGACAATCCTTGAGGTCCCTTCCAACCTGGTATTCTGTCATCTCTTTTTAAAAGATCCTGAGTCATGTTAATGTTTTCACTTTTCTAGAGGTGTTTACAGAAGAAAACCAAGTAATTGATATGCTATCTCCAAGGCAGTAACACAGCCTTTTAAAATGCAGTGTTTTAAAAATTCAGCTTAAAAGGCAGTAATCTTGTTGGAAAAGTAATAACTTTATCCTTTCATATGACCTAATGTTAAAAAAAGAGGTCAAAAAAAGGTTATTTTTGCAATTAAAAAAAAATGCAGCTCTTAAAATCAATTGCATGTATTTATGATTCACTATGAATTAAAATTGTCCTTCTGTAGTGATGTGCTTCATTGCATTTATTTTAAAAAAATAATAAAATTAATTTCAAATGTGGAGAAAGTGTATTTTCTACCCTCAGCAAAGGCTGAAAACCAGGACTTAAAACAGAAGGAGGGGAAGGAAGGAGGCCATATAAGAGTGGCCTACCTAACATGGTCTATGCTAGCTGTAACTGGCACCAATCTCCCTCTAAATGGAAGGGATCGCAGCTTTTAGGAGATAAACAGCCAGTTACTGCACAAATGCCAATCTCACAGTAAGAAACACCAAAATAAGTTTTCTAGAAAGAAAGCTGTCACACTGCAGATACACACTAATCTGGGTGTACACAGTTACAGAGTTAGTGCTCTTGATGATTGAATCCCCTACAATCACAGTGACCTACTCACCATCTTCCGTAATGGTACCACTGCTGGAACCATTGCTCTTGGCCTGTCTGTGAGAAGAGGAGAGAGAGGACTCTGTGTTGTGAACCTTAGGAGATGGGGAGGGTGATGGGGAAGGTGTAAGAGTTGGTGATGTGCTTTTAGACGTAGATGATGTCCCAGATGGAGGTCTTTTGTTCATCTCCAGCTTTTGCTGTAGTAAATGATACAAACATTGCAGTTAAACAAAACAAAACAGAACGGTGTTTGCCTATATGATGCTTCAAAATATTGAACTTCAGTTGCATAGCATTTCTGCTTGATTCATATTGAGCAATACTGATTTATCCCAGGTGAGAGTCTGACCCTCAAATTCATCAAGAAAAATGCACTTACTAAGGCTGTATTTTTGGAATAAGAAATACTACATACAAGCACTACAATCATTCTTTTACAAAAGCTGACATTGACTCTGAAAACAGATATTTTTCATTCATAAATGTAATCAAATAAATACAGCCTCACTTAAAGCTTTTTAAAGTATATCATGTCATGCTGGATTAATCAGAAATACGTAGCAAACATAAACTTAAGTTTTGGGTGAATTTAAACTGCACTCAAATGGAAGTTTCCAGCCAACCCTTAAACTTGCTATTACCTAACATGAGGCAAATTATTCAAATCTATTAAATATTTTGCAAATATTTAAAACATTTGGAGGCATGGAAACCAGAAAAATAGACAGAGGAATAAGAATATACATGTATATGCATCAGTCTTTTCCAAAGTAAGTTAATGTGCCTCATCCCCTAAATTCCTCAACCTACTTATCAGTGTACATATTTTGTTTGGTGTTTACATTATATGACCTCAAAAGAAGTCGCAGGTGATTTTTCTTCCGGATTCCTGAAATCACATTTTAACTTAAAATACTTTGGTCAGTCAAGCTGCTACAAGAAAAACCATAAGAAAAAAGTTGAGCCAGGTCACAAGGCAAGAAGAGAGAATGACAGGGGTTCCAGCCTCTCTATACAAGTTTGTTTCTGTGATCTGGCATAAATAGAAATTTTCTAGTTAATGAAAGAGATGCTGATTAAAAAGATATAACTGATTTGAGTGGTAACATTCTTCCACTGCTCTGTCCTATGCCAGAATGTACCCCTTCCTTAGCCCTGTATTGAATTAACTAGAAGTAACGTAGAGTGAGACAGATCTGAGAGGCCTCCAAACAGCATCATAAACTCATTTCAGTTTTCTTTCCCCAAACTTCCCCATATTCTGTTATTGGCCATTTGTGTCTCAGAATGGTTTTCCCTCTCTAGTGCATTATCTACATTAATTTGAAATTAATTGTCATTCAGTTTTTCATTTTGGGTTGTACAATTCCACCCCTGATGGATAATTTTTGCAAAAATTTATTTGAAAACAAATCACAAGAACTTGCATTGTCAGTGTAACATTGCTGCATTTTTAGATCAGCTATTTCCAGGTTTAGACAGCTTGATCCTACTGGGAGGGCACAAGCATTATCACAATGGATACAGGTACCATATTTTCAGCATTTATGTTGCTGACTACAACAACCCAGTAGAATAAGATTTTGTAGCCAGTGTGGATCCATATGTGACTTTGTGCTCCCAAAAATCACCTCAGATATGCAACACATGAACATCTATAGCAAGATCCACACTGATTACATGTTTTGCTAATTGTGGAGAGACTGAAATTCATCTAGGCATCTAAGAAAGAGGACTGAAAAAGCTGTTGCCTTTCCAACAGGCAACAGGCATCATTTTTACTTAAAATTCTTTTCAACAGCCTTCCCAGAAGATGATCTGCAGGGCACCGCACCTCAATACTTCTTTATCCCCTAATGTCTTCCACTGTGACTGGGAGTAATAGTTAAAACTTTGTAGTGGTAGCACTGTTGGAACAACAGGCCCCAAGATCAGCAGCACAAAGCTCATAGGCACAGGTATTATCTTTTAATAGGCTACACATGCCCCTGGGCAGTCTGTTCAAATGCCTCACCACTCTTCCTGTGTAGAAATTTTTCCTAAAACAAAAGGGGAGTATGTTTCTGCAGAGATTTGTTACCATAGGTGCTAAAAGAATGAAGTAGAAAAATCATTATGAGAAACATTTTATATTTTTATGCCATTTATTATTATCCTCTTTATTTTAGAGCGTAAGTTATTACTTAGGAAATAACTTCTTTTCCATGGTTTTTGTGTGTTTTTTTGGGTTTTGTTTCATTTGGGGTTTTTGTGGTTGTTGGTGTTGGTTCTTTGTTGTGTTTTGGGTGGTTTTTTAGTAAGTGCTCTGTATAAAATCCAAGCAATTATGAAATTATGACCAGCGTCAGGAAAAAAACCAACAACAACAAAAAAGAGTTGCTCAGGGATCTGTTCTGGGTCCAGTGCTGCTCAACATTTTTGTCAGCAACATGGACAATGGCATCAAGTGCACCCTTAGCAAGTTTGCCAATGACACCAAGTTGTGTGGTGTGATGGACTCACTTGAGGGATGGGATCAATCCAGAGGGACCTCAACAGCCTGGAGAAATGGGCCAATGTGAACTGCATGAGGTTCAACGAGTCAAAATGCAAGGTCCTCCATCTGGGCTGGGCCAGTCCCAGTCCCAGTTACAGACTGGGTACAGAGTGGGTTAAGAGTAGCCCTGAAGAGAAGGACTTGGGGGTGTTGATTGATGAGAAGCTCAACATGAGCTGGCAGTGTGCTCATGCAGCTCAGAAGGCCAATTGTATCCTGGGATGCATCAAGAGGAGTGTGGCCAGCAGATCAAGAGAGGTGAATCTCCCTCTTTACTCTGCTCTTGAGAGACCCCACCTCAAATACTGCATCCAGTTCTGCTGTCTCACCATAAGAGGGACATAGATCTGGTGGAACAAGTTCAGAGGAGGCCATAAAGATCATCCAGGGGCTGCAGCACCTCTGGTACAAGGATAGGCTGAGGGAGATGGGATTGTTCAGCCTGGAGAAGAGAAGACTCCACGGGGGACCTTATAACTGCCTTCCAATACCTGAAGGGATCCTACAGGGAGGCTGGAGAGGGACTCTTCACAAGAGTGCCCAGAGATAGGATGAGGGGAAATGGTTTTAAACTGAGAGAATATAGATTTAGATTGGATCTTGGGAAAAAGTTCTTCAGTATGAGGGTGGTGAGACTCTGGAATGGATTGCCCAGAGGGGTTGTGTATGCCCCCTCCCTGGAGTTGTTCAAGGCCAGGCTGGATGAGGCCTTGAGCAACCGAGTCTAGTTGAGAGGCATCCCATGGCAGGGAGGTTGGATTAGATGGTCTCTAATGTTCCTTCCAGCCTAAGCCATTCTATGATTCTACAAAGTAACATAACTGGAGAAAAGTAAGATTACTGGGGGTGCAGAAGCAGCTTTTCTGAAATTATTTCCAAGATAAAGACAAGCTGAGAGGAACTGCTGAGAGTTTAATTAGAAATATATTGGTCAGACCAGATCTGAAAGAAAAAGCATGTGGTAGCTGTTCAGTAGAAGAGACTTTAATGAGGGAAGAGAATAATAAAGTGGCTTTGTCACAGGAAAGAAAGAGACAGATCATTTATAACCCGTGGAGCAGTTATGTGGGATAGAAAAATAGGAAAGATTATTACGTGCCAAAGAATCAGTATGAGTCCATAGCTTTTGGAGGTCCAGCAGAGTTATAAATTTAAGCTTCCAATCTCATCTTTGAAAAGCAACCACTAGTCCCTCCAGAGTCAGGATGGACAGATCAAAGTGACTATTATAAAAATTTCTCTGGCATTGGTATTTGCATGTTTTTCTTTTTTTGATTTTTATCCTCCAGAAGTTTCAATTAAATCACTGAACAACTTTGTCACTTCATTTCTCATTGATATTTACTGATTAAATATATATATATATATTGCTTACTGTTGCCATATAAGACATCACAGAACAAGGTAACAAATGTGATAGTTTTACACTCTGGGCATTTTTGTTTCTTCAGGCAAAACTTCAAGAAGAATCTCATGAAAAGATGCAAAGAAAACAAAACAAAGCAAAATGAGCTGTTTGGAGATTACACAAGCAAAAAGTTGAGAAATTTTGCTCTTGGTCATGCATTCTAACATTTTCAGAACGCCAGACATTAGAACCAAACCCCTAGATTACGTGTTTAATTTCTCTTGCTCTGAAATGTAATGTTTCCCTGTGTGAACAAGTCCATACATTTCACAATAGTGTATCACATACCCCGTTATGATGTCGCTTTCTAAATTGTGTCTCTGCAGATTTTGAGGATTTAAAAGTTTTGTACAAAGCAGTTGTTCATTTCAAAGCACGTGCACAAAAAAGGCAGGCCACGAGGGTGAAGCCGTTTCAGAAGACTGAAGGGTAAGTCAGCACAGATAACACAGCCCGCGCTCAGGAGCAAAACCTGGCTGTGGTGATGATAATGTTTATACTGGTTAAAAATAACACCTTGTGGTGCAGACTGGATATACACATATTGTTGTGGTCAGAAGATCCTGGTACAAATGATCTCATGTTCTGCACTCAGGTTGTGCCTTTGGAGGGAAACGAGTTACACCACTTCAGATTAAGGCCCAGGAATAACTCGCTTAAAACATTGGACTCAATCAGGGCCATAGAAAGAAACGTTTGGAAATCAAAATAACAACACAGATCTACCCTAAGATTATTACATTTACTGTTTTTAAAACAGAGTGACATTAATATTACTTAATATAATAATAATAATAAATATTATTAGGTCTGATCTTTTGTAAACTTTTAATTAAAAGGCAGGTTTGTGGACCTTAAAAGTTTTCACTACTGTAGCAGGTGTCCATTTATTTTAGTCTGTGCAATGTCATGCAGTCTTACTTATCAACCAGCCATGACTGAGACACAACCTATTGAAATCAGACACTTTGGAAGTACAAAAATTTACATTTCTCTCTACCTTCACAACGTGTCCGTTGCCAACAACTTGAGCACACTGCAAATCAGACAGAGTGGATGAAGGAGTTGGCTGGACTGGACTATGCTGTTGGCTGGGTTTCTGTTCAGGTAATCCTGCTGCTTTTCTTCTTTGGGCAGCAATCTGAGACAAAACATTATCTGCACTGCCACCTAATTAAAACAAAACAAAAACCACAGTCAAGTAAACAATAATTTAAAAATATTTGTTAATTCTCAAATCATGTCTCTCCACCACTCAGTTTCTTTTAAAAACTGACTGGATGAAGTAAGAGAGACAATTTTAAGGTTCAGACCTGATCAGCAACTTTGAGGAAAGGGACAAAAAAAAATCAGCTGCAGAAGAAGAGAGAAGCCAGCCTTGTCTATGCACACACAGAACTGACTTTCATATGCTTGGATATAGGCTTCATGACCTGCTGCACTGTATTGTCTTCACAGCTGTCAGATACAACACTTGCAGCTTTGTTTTTAATTGAAAACCAGATTTTTATTCCAAACAAAAAGCAAGCAACATGGGTGACAGCTCTACAAAATGTATGTTGCAACGAACAAGCATCCATCTGATCCATTGTGGGTGGACTCAATAAAACCAACATGTTTTTTCTGAGGCAGAGCCCAAGTTATGAGACTTCTATAACAGATATGAGGCTACTGTTCCCTTTTTGTGTCCAAAGCCCAATCTTGTTCCAAATAAAATTTATACAAATTTGGCTTATACACCAGAAGCCCTCAAAACAGGTTTAGAATCATCTGATATCATCACAAATGCTAAACTTTCAGCCTCACCAGATACAAATTGCTTTCTTACTGACAATTAAAGCAGCGTGGTACCTGATCTGTTATGCAGTTCTCCCCCATGTCTGTTAATTCCCGCGATGTTATTGGAACCACCAGAAGAATGGGGAGAATGGTTGAAGTTGTTGGAATTTGAGGGGGATGCAGGTCTTCTTGCAAATGTTGGTAATTTGACTGGTCTGGTACCTTTGCTAACAGATGTCTGGGGGGAAAAAAGAAAAAAATGTAAAAATTTTTGCCTTTCCTGTTTGAGCAAAACAAATATCAAATTTCAACTGCTAATTTAAGTTCTGAAACTTCCCCTGAAGAACGAAAAGGAAATAATATACATATAGAAATATATTGAATGTATATTTATATAAATATATATAAAGAATATATTAATTTGACAAAAGAAATGACACCATAAAAAAGGCATCCGTTCTCCTTAACCTTTAGCCAACACAAAATGAACATAGATGATGTGCCTGAGATCTGATATACACAATATTATGAGCAGTGGGGGTAAAAACCCCTCAAAATTATCACATATGAAATATCTTTCCCACAGAATTCTGGTTTTGCCTCTCCCATCTTACAAAACAGCTGCCACCTACTTCTCATCCACCATATCCCTGTTTCTTACTAAGATGCAACAAGTCATACAAACTTTCTCTCCTCCAGTTGCATTTTCATATCCCCTTGAATCTGAACATCTACCTGCACCATATTATTGACTGCTGTTAACTGAGGCACTGGTGATCTAGTCATACACAAGCCAAAAGCTCAGCCACATCCACATTCTCCCTCAATTCTTTTGCTTGTACACCACTGCCAACTATCTGATATATGGCTCTTGCAGCTCAACTTCATGTTTCTTAACTTGTTGCTCAGATCAATTCTTCCAGCTCTGACTTTAGTAGGTTTGCTTCTCCCTGTTCCCTCAGCAAAACCCTTCTTCCCCCACAGAAGGCTCGATGGGTGGTCCTCTCCCACATCCCCTGCTCCTCACTTTATATACAGGTGCCAATTACCCATTTCTGTTACTACAATCATCGTTTTTAGCATGATGAATACTTACCTTCCTGTTATCTATCACTTCCCTTCGAATACTCCACTTGACTCCATCTAGGTTACCTCTACTAGTGTCAAGCTAACTTTCACTGAAAAAATGAAGAAAATTCCTTCTAAAATGTCACCGCTGTCCCATTTCTAGAACTGACATGAAGTACAGTTCTGGACTAGTGAAATAAACTCTTCTCTCTACTTTTGGCTATTAGAGTCTAAAGTCAGGGAAGCAAGCACTTCTCCTTTTCTCCTACTAAGAAAGCAGAGGTTGTTGAGGTTGTTTTACTTCCTGTCTCAAGACAAATGAGGTATTTTTCTTTTGTTTTGCGTTTTCACTTAGAACACTAGAATCAGGCAAGCTCTTTCTATAAAAAATAGAATTTATTGAGACTTTTTCCCTTTTTTACAGTTTTTGCACTTTAAGGCTGTATGCCTTCAAGCCCACTTGATCACTAATTACCACAATTTTATCTATTACCTATCTTTCTGAACGTTATATCACTATATTTATGTCTCTACTGATATTTCTTCCTTTGAAGAAACACTGAGAAACTTTAATTCTTCTGCCCCTAGTCTTCCTCCAAATCAGAGCAGTTTCCAACACACTCTAACAACTGTACCTACTTTGGCAATTAAAATATACAACTAGAACCAGCAGCCACTTTAGCAGTTCACAGCAAATTCATTAGGGCTTGACTTTATTCTGATTAACAGCAAACAGTAGTTTCATTTCATATAAAACTTTCGTTCCATTTATGTTCCTTCCATAGACATGGGTATTCTTCCTAAAAAGCAGAGCTCAAAAGGACAAGCCATTACTGAGACAGTGGGTTTAAAGTCATTTCTAATCAGAAACACAGTGTGGCTCACCAGCCAGCACAGCCTGGACAGAACACAGTATTTTTGTACACATTTCGTTTGCTTACTATATCAGAGTTTCCACTGCTGTTAAAATCGTTTTTGATTGCTCTCTGTGGCCAGGCAGTTCTTATCTGTTCAGCTTTGCCATCTTTACTGAGTCGAGTTCGGTCAGAATTCCAAAGCTCAAAACTTGAGGGTGGTAAGAAAGGTGGTATCACTGCTTTCAGTTTATCGCTGGGCAGCCTGGTAAATGGAGCACTGCTTCTCAACTGAGAGAGGGAAACAAAGAAAAGGAAAAAGAAAAAACCCTCTTATTAAGAAAGATTACTAGGAGTTGATGTCATTTCAAAATTGTTAATGGTATGTTAAATATCAACACGGAGACAAATGCATTTTTAAACAAAATAAAATGGAAAGGAGACACGAAAGTAGTGTTTGTGAAGATGTACAACACATAGTAACAGAGAGAAACCAATGGCCATTCTGGCATCTGTCAGTATGCTCATTTATTTAATACAATGAATATAGCTTATTAAGTGGCAGAAAATGCCTCTTCCTTCACTAGGCTGAGTCTTGCTTCAAATTTATTTTAACAGGAGTGTTAGAAATTCATTTCCAAAGAAATACCAAGGTAGTCCTTTCTGTATTCCTAGACAGGACACCTGGAAACAGTGAACAACTGCCTTGTCCTGCTGTATGTGTTCTCCAGCAAGAAAAAAAATCAACACAACTGATTTGGCTCCCTGAAGTTCTGTCAGTCTGTCACATCAAAAGTTAATCTTCTTAAAAAAGAACATAAAGGATAACCAATCAAATGTAATGACATCTTCAGAGAATAAAGCTACAGTATAACAAAAGAAGAAATAGAAAAATATAAATAAACGTCCCAAACTAAATATTTCACAGTTGCCTCTACTAGAATATCTCACTTTGACATTGTACTATGTTCCATTCATGTTATCCTCATACTATTTTACTCATTCACTGCTGATCATACAAAGGTATGGGTAACTGTTGAAGACAGTCAGCGTTAATAACAGCTTCCATATCATGCTACTTGTAGTACTTCCTAGTCTAAGAACTACTGACATATCACAGCCTATCTGTTCCTGCCTAATGACATACACAAATGATAGCACTCCTTCTAATGGTTACTTGGAGAGGAGGTAAAAAAACCCAAAAAAATAATGGGAGCTGCTTGACCTTCTGAACTGGGCTGAATACACCAAGAACACCGTGACATACCATGGTTGTCAGTAATTCATCATCCTTTCCTCCTTTTGCACTGTGTACACCTGAAAAAGATATAAACGATGTTTTACTCTTTACACGCTCCTAATTTTGGTCTCAAGGACAGCTTATTGTTTTCAAACATTCAACAGCTTTATTCTCAGTAAGCACACAGAACCAAGATTTCCCATGACGCTGTCATGTACCTAAATTAAAATTAAGCCAATAGACTTAATTCACAAACTGGGGGGGGTTCTAAGGGAGAGCCACACAATTTCAGGAGATGTGCTTACGATTCGGGCATTTCCAACTTATCTTTCTTCTCAGAATTATTTATTTGTTTAAATAAAACGGTTTTCAATACATAAATTAGTTTATCAAATATACTAACAACTTCTGAGTGACCTGTCTGCACTGCCCACTACTGCTGCAGAACAGTAACCTGGCTGTGTCAGCATTCTCCTGTTTGAACGATGCTGTGCTCAGTGTTCAGCACGATCAACAGTCACAAGCACAAACATCTCATTTTCTGTATACTACAAATACATTCCACATCTTTTCAGTTACATTAAGCTAAATAAAAACTAATTCAATACATTATCATCTTGACTATCCCACGAGAGCTTGCTTCCCACAAGACCAGCTCTGGCTTTACCGCTAGCTTTGTTATTCGTGATCCGAGCTGTAGCAGCATCGAGGTTTGCAGGGGTGTCCGTATCACCCTGGGAAACTGCTTTTATGGTGGAATTTAATGATGGTTCAGGCTCATCAGGAAAAGGCACGAACTGATTGGAAGGAAATCCATGGCGCAGCGTCTGAGTCAGCTTCAGTTTGCGGAATCGATTGGACATCCTGCTCCACCAGGACTAGATTGATAAAAAGACACAACAATTTAGTTCCAACTGAAAAAAAAAAAAAAAGAGGAAAAGAAATGTACAATTAAGTAATCCTTATGGCAGTGATAAATCTGTCAAGGGGTTCCGGTGATAAACTACAAAAGCAACGTTAAAGTGGTTTGCCATGAACGAAATCCTTCACCATGATCCACACACATAAAATTAATCTCTTTCCTTATTTTCCATCTGGCAAATGCCTTACAACATTTTTTACACTATCTGGAAAGACAAGGTGGATAAAAGTATTAGGGCAATTTGAATAGGAAATCTCTACAGCTACATTGCAAATATTTAATCTTCTCATTAACTTCCAATTTCACGATCCATTCTTACACTCTCTGGAATCAATGAGCTGACAAGTACACTTTCTGCTTTTTAGAGGTGTGCACAGAAGTTTATCCAATCTGCATGAATGCTTCTCCTGAAGATTTTCAAAATCAGTGGCAAACTGGAAGAGTTCTGATAGTACTCCTGTCAAACTAAAGATTCACAGGCCACGTGGTGCTGCTACACAGATAAACCCTGCCAGACTGGAAAGACTATACATTGAAAAAGGGCAAGGCAAGGAAATATCAGCTGTAAAAACAACACAAGCCTTAGGACTCCTGCATCCACAACCTTCATCCATACAGGTATCACATATATGGGAACTGTTACACAAAAGAGCCATCTTTGCTCAAAATATTATTTATCCAAGTATTTACAGACTTACACATTCTTACAGGCAGACAGTGCAAGACACTTTAAGTATTTAGCAGGATAATTCTCTAGACTATAGAAGACCTATAGGCTATATTAAGAAGACCTATGCAATCTGTATTAAAGATTATGTGGCTTGTAGGTAAGCAAAAAAAAAATAAATAAAAATCTCCTGATATTTCTGATCTGATTTATTAGTAAAGCTTCTTTTTCCCTTTCTGGAACACTTTTAAACAAGAATAATAAAGTCATGTATAAGTGATGATACATCATCAAGGCAGCTTTACCTGATATCCAATCCAGATAACACACTTTCCTACTTCACTCTTTATTCTTACCCATTCCTTCTCACTATACATATTCCCCTCTCTCCTTGACATTTAACATTTTTCAACTGCCTACTGATATCAGTCTTCCCAACTGTCATACAACAGAAGTAAGAAATATAAACTGCAAATTTATTCCCTGTAAATCAACCCTTCTATGATGATCATTAAAAAGATTTTAAATCTGCACAGAGCATCAGTGATGGATACAATTCTCAGACCTTTGTATGTCTTTGGAGACGTAACTAATAAAGATTTACATTACTTTCAACAAAAAAAAAGACCTGATGGAAAGAGGCAAGAGAGACAAGTAGTTCTGAGAAAGCAATGAAACTCCCACAGTTCAGCATTTATTCACCTTCCAAAAGGAACTGAAAGGGAAACAAAAATTGAAAAAAAATCCATCTATTTTTAACACTATACAATGAGCTTACAAAAGAGACTGCTTGCACAATGTGGTCTGGTATTGTTCAATGGAGCCAGTTGATGTGCTTGCACCACAAACTAACCCAACATGGACTAAGTACAGCCACTATATTACCATACAGAAAACTACTGCTCTCTAGCAAGAAATGAACAATAGTGGAGAGGTTCATGTCCTCTGGTGGTCAGAGTACAGTGGTCTGAGCTCTGGAGCTTCTAGTCTGCTGCTGCAGGTTGTGGCCCCTCCATACATCCTACACCACATCACATGTGTAGAGAAGTAGGAATAATGGGCTTTAAACTCAACTGGAGCAGCCAAGTAACAAAAATGCATTTGAGGTTAAAAAATAGCTTCTGTCAAAAGGCTGAAATCTAGTATCAGTGACAAAAGGCAATAGTATCAAAGAATAGAAAAATGGTATTGCCACTTGAGAATTCTTTAGACATTTGTAACAATATTAGGAATGAAAGAACAGAAGAAGGAGAGGAAATCTCTGCCCTCAAAGAACTTCAATCTAAAAAAGAAACAATGTAATAATTCACACTGCTCCAGTGCTGACAAGGACAGTGTAACTTGCTGCAAAAGCACACACAGGAAAAGAGGAAATCAAACTTTTGCATATGGAAAAGACACAACTTTGTTTTCAAGTCAAACTGGTGAGAAACAAAGTAGTTAGCAGTTCCTGTTTGAAAGGTGTAACGAATGAGTTTATGGTTATCACTACACTATCAGTAGGTGAAGGAACAAGGACCTGTATTATGCATAAATTACAAATAAAAGAAGCACACAACAAAATAAAAATTCTACTAGCTAATGACAAAAGTGATCAAACAAGAGACACTGAAAAGGTTTTGGGTTTTTTAAACTTCAAAATCAGCCTACTTGTGATCAGGTATTTTAGTATGAATACCATCAACAGAAGGAAGGTAGGAATACATATGCATTTGCTTAACAGAGAAAGAATATCTAAATGAGCTTAAACAAATTAAAACCAGACTAGACTGATTAAAATTACCACAGAGTAAATATAGACAACATGATCTCTGAACAAACATTGATTATCTTCACAGTAAGTTAAGAGGATGTAAGAAGTTACAGAAATCAGGCAAAAGGCAAACACATAATCACTCTTACCCCAAAGAGGAAAATGTGAAAATTTACTGATCAAAAAGCATAACCTGAAAGAATATCATTGAAAAAATTTCATAGGTCAGCACAGCTCGTAAGAGACAGCTGGCATGGGTTTGTTGGGAACAAATACCACCAAATCAATCTCTCTTTCTGACAGAATAATTCGTCAAGTAGGCAGCAGGGAGGAAAAGCTGTAACATAGATTGACTTTAATAAAGCTTTTATCACTATTCCATGTAACATTCATCAAGTGACTGAGGAAAATATGGTTCAAGTAAAATTAATATAGGGAAAGCACCATAAGAAAAAAAAAACCACAACATACTAAGGAGACAAATCACCAACAATTTAATCTCAAACTGGAAGGACAGACTTCATGGAGTGAAACAGGAGTTTGGAGATGTTCATTAACAGCAGCAACAAGGACACATATTTTGCACAGTCTACAGAAGACATCTATCTGGGCAGTTTCAGGAGCACCTTAGATACTCTCAATTTAAATACTGACAAATAGATATTTTTCGGTAGACTCAAGCTGGCATGTAAGAAGAAGAAATAAGTGTATGAACGCATAAAAGAGAGTAAGTAGCAAAGCAATTGTACTAAGTAAAAAAGAAAATCGGAGTTGTAACATACCACAAAGTATAGATGCACAGTGTCTTATGCAGAGAGAAAAGGTGAATTTCACCAATAACAAACAGTATGAAACACACAACCGTGCAAGTAGCTTTTGTACTCCACTGCGTGATACTGAGACCCTAGTTGGAATCTCATAACTCATTTTGGATCCCTCACCTTGACAGAAATTGAGAAATTAGATATAGTGAGAAGTTTAGGAAACATAACCTGCAAACAAGGAAATGTTAATGAGCTATTTTTGAAAAAAAAAAAAAAAAAATTGGGGGGGAAAAAAAATTAAGAGAATATGATCATTCTTTAAATATTTATGTAGTTCTTCTAATAATTCAGGTGGCCACTGAACAAGAATCAATCAACACAATACCCAGCAAGAGAGATACAGATTAAATCCGGAGAAAAAAATTCCGACCGCAGGAAGTGACAGGCAGGGGAACTGGGTGCTGATGGAGACCGTGGGACCAAGGGATCTCCTTCAGCACAGTGAAGGGAGAGCAGAAACTTCCATCAAGGATATTCTGGCCATGTTCATTCTGTCTCCTTACATAAAGGCAGGGGAGCCTCTTGGAGTTTCCGTGATTCTGCAGCCCCCACATTCTGCCATTTGCTCTGATCTAGACAGAAAATTTAGGTACTGGCTGAGCCACCATAGATATCTTAGGTACACAGCCCTAGCTCAGCACACAGCAGTTGCCCACACAGAAGCACTGTTGCTACAAAACTGAAGAGAAGTCCCTCACTTCAGCAATCTCTTCACATGCTGGTCCAAAGAGAGATGAGTTTGATGACTGTTCCAATAGAATCCAAAGAAGTAATTTTTACCTCCTCTGAATATTTGTAAAGAGAGTAAGATATGTAACATATTTGTGGTCCAAAGGAATGGTTAATAAAAGATCAAGTAGCAGTGGAAGAGGAGACTACACTGGCTTTCAGGTTATAGATGTCAGATAACTATACAGAATAAAAGTTCTGCTGAAAAATTGCTTAAGACAACTTGTGAACACTGCAATATTTTGTAGTTTTGAGACCAAATACTTAAACATCCCACACATCAAAATACTAAGTGTGTACATCCTTATCACTGACAAATCTTACAATATTTTTAAATATCAGTTCCTAATCTTTTATGCCCTAATTTGACCCTTTGCATCATAACACAGCAAGAGCTGCAATTCAATTTGTTGCTCATCTGCACTCCATGAAGCCAAAAGCTGTTCTGACAATCTCCCATCTAAGTAACTGCATTCTTAAATAGGTCCATCTAAATTGATACTGAAGTTGTATCATATCAAATAATAATCATAAAAATAATAACCACTTGTTGTTTCATAGTTAAAATCACAAAACAGACTTGAGCTAAAGAACTTTAAATAGTCTTTAAAATTCATGTCAGCAATAGCCTAGAAATTACCACATGTGTTTCCAAGCCCCTGATTATATTTATATTAAAAATGGGAGATCATGGACTCAAGGAAATTCTGAGGTACACCATAACCAAAGAATATTTACTTAAACAACAGCAATAACAACAAAATACACTAATACTTTCCCCTTCTCTTTTGCAAACAGACAACGTAACTCGCAATATCTTTGTGTAAGTGGCATGCACTTATTCTGACTCTATGGGGTTCCCTACTGGACTACCACTGCTTTGCTGTTCAGGATACAGCACACCAGAAGACAGGTAAGCCCGAACTGCACACTCTTCCACTCTTCATATTAAAATCTCTGCTATGATCTTCTTAGTTTTCACTGCCAATAGCCTGTTTCTGGTTTGTTTTTTTTTTTAATTGAAATGAAATCCACCCTCTGTCATAGAGGTAGACAAGAGATACAGCCTCTTAGTCTCTTGGGCTGCCCCTCACAGAGTCCCAGAAGTATTTTCAAGTACATTACCAGAACTTCATTTTCCTTCCTATATCATCCTTCCTTCTTCTAGAGTCTACTAAATGCCATAAAAGTAAAGAATAACTGCTTCAAATTCTACATAGATCAAAGATATAAATTTCTCACTGTTAGGAGATACTAGCCAAATCCCCATAACACATTCATTCCAATTTCAAAAAACAAGGAAAACAAAAATAGCAATGAGTATAAAAACAATCTACTAAAACTGCAATACATTTGGATTTTAAAGACAGATTTAAAATTAAGATCATAATGAAAATTCAGTTCCAAACACATGAGCATAGTACCTTCCACTATTTAATTATAAGATCCATTTCTAGGCACTGAAATGCTTCACCGTAAACTCTTCCTTGAAAGTCTTACCTTTGCCTTGCCATCTGATAAAAAGAAAGCTGCACACAGGCTACATTTCCTAAAACCAGCAAGCACTGTCAGTGAGGAATTCAGAACACACATGCCCCAAAAAACCCACGTACTTATGAGATCAAAGTATTTCCTAGCAATGACTTTCTCTGCTTCATATAGTACAGGAAACACTGCATCGGTTATTTATTAAGAGTGAATATATTTACCTTTAGTCCTCCTTTGTCATCTGGCAAGATTGGGACATTTAAGGATTGCCTGCTTCTGGAACAAGGCAAAGATGATTTGTTGTTCAGTTTATTCTTGTCTCTGTCTACTTGCATGCACGCTGATGCCAGCAACCGTACAAGCTCTGTGTCTAAAAGTAAACAAATTAAGATAATGCTTAATCTGCTTTGCTTTCTGAAATGATGACTGATATGATGATAATTTCCCCATAAATCCCATATAAGTAGTAATTGATCTACCTCTCAAACACAGAGCAAATGAATCCCCAAAACCTTCTTTCTTGGTCTAGGTTTCCCATGCCTTCTCCCCACACGGTGGGCTGCAGTCTTACCAACACCTCTCTAAAAAGTATGTATCAATATCAATAAGGATGCTATTCAGTCAGAATCAGTCATGTGTGATCAAGTGAACTGCCTCCTCTCACGGTTTGTAAAGTTAGGAATGATATTGTGATGCTCCCTTTTCTCACCTGACACAGAAGAGAGTAGAGAAAACTGAATATTCTTTCTTCAAGCGTAGGTTGCAGAAAAGAAGCTTGAAATTAAATCCCAAAGAGAAAGGAGATGATCAGCCTGGACAATGAAGGGACTGAAAAGACATGGTAAGAAAAAAGGTGGACAAAAAATGTAATAAAAAACAGAAGGAAGAGGAAGAAAAAGGAAGGATGAGATGAAGACAGGAAAGAAAAAAAATATTCTGTAAATCTGTCTTTTGTACAGAAGTCAGGAAAGACTTTCAGAAGGGCAGACAAAACTGACCTATACATATACGGACAGGCAAGAAGACAAACTACTCTGTCCTACAAGAAGTTAGTTATAAAATAATTCAATGTTTATTTTTCAAATTTCATACTATTGGTGAGCTACTTTTGACAAAGGAACCTGCCAGTGATCAAAAACCCCACAATGAGGAAATAGAGAAAACAAACATTAATTCCATCAGCAGTAGTGGTTTTTGGCTTCAGATAAAGCAATTCAGGTACCAGGCAAGGCTAACAATAACAAATCATATAGGCTAAACAAACTACAATAAAAGCAAAATATGTTTCATTGAAGTCTCCCCAAAACATACTGCCTTTTTCTAAAGCACTCCCATAAAAACACCCTGAACCCTGAAGTGTGATTTATTCTCAGCCTTTACTGACCTAGCAGGATGTCCAGCCAGAAGTTCACTGGTTTTGTTCTGATTGCACTCTCTTTGCCCTGTCCCTCTTCTGCTGCTTACTAAGTGGAAATTTCAGGCTCCAGTTCATAGTGCTGTGCTAATGACACTACAGAATGCCTGGGCCACCACACATGCCACTGAACTGGCTCTGGTGACACAAACAACATATTTTGGAGTATCTTCAAAAACAAAGGGAAGAAGAATGCACAAAATCCCTTACCTATAAATGTATAGATTCATCTAACCAATTAACTCAATACCCACCATTTTCAGGCAGTATCCTTTCTTGGTACAGTCCAGCCCAGACATCAGAGGATACTTCCTAGCAACTCTAATGTATTTTCTGTATTGGAAGGGATGTTTATTTGTTCATGTTGCACATTTCCCTGGTGCTCTTTCAAATAACATACCTGGATCATTCAGCAGCATTATCAGGTCAAAAGCTGTATATCCATTTTTTGCACGAAGATTGACATCAGCTCCTTGATTTAACAAATACTTTACAACTTCTTTGTTTCTTTAAGGGAAGAAAAAAGGCATTGCTCATGTCAAAAAAAAAAGGAGAAAAAACCCAAATCCCTATTACTCAATTTTAATTCTTTTATATCATGCTCCTCAATTAGATATCAGAATTTTACCTTTTCTATAGCTAACCTAGTCCAAAATTTGCTCAGAAGTTATTCAGAGGTTCCCATGATTCCTTTGCCAGTCACTGTTTACTCACTATGAATTACATTAATTAACACATCAGCCTAAGAAAACTAATTTGAATAGTCAGTTTAAGCTGACCCCTCAGAACAGACTCTTAAATTTGTTGCCAAACACACTCCCAATAAAGGCCATTTATGCCTAGGGCAAAAAAAGCAGATGGGAAGACAAAGGTCAGTCCAGTAGTCATCATACACGATCACTAAGGCTTCAACAGAACTTCATACTCAGAACATGTAACAAATTGCACACAGAGAAGCCAAATTGACTGAAGATAATTTATAAACTCCAAACAGTACTTCACTTAATTAGAGATATAAATTATATAATTGAGAATGCACATTATCACATCCTTGCAGCATTTAAAATGCAAAACCAATCAGTATTAAATGATAACCAACACAAACACCTTCCAACAAAAGCTCAAAAAAGCTACTTACAAAAAAAAGGAACCCACCATTCCATTCCCATTAGCCCCACACCCCTTTCATACACCTGAATAAATAAGCAGGATTTGCCTCATGAGTTAAACACAACGCTATAATTGAACCTACAAAATAAGCAAACAGAAAACAAAGCTAGGGAAAATATATTTAATACAAAACTTCACTTGAGCAGACTGACCTTGAATAAAAACAAGCTCTGACACATAAGCAGCACAGAGCAAATATGTTCTTAAGTAGCAACAGGTGACTGCAAACTCTAATACTGAAGCTGACAGATCTCAACCTCTCCACTTCAGAGTGTATAAAGTTTTCATTTCTGAAGTCACTCCAGATAAATTCACCCTAAAATAGAGGAGGAATGTTGCTCCTCTCTTCTAACAACACTTCTGCTTATCCATGCCACAGCCCCTCTGCACAATACCCATTACTTTTTTTTTTTTTCCTTGAAATTGTGTCATCCCCAGTCCTGCACCCTGAGAGCACACAGAAGCAAAATTCTTGAGTGCCACTGGCTCACAGAGACCTTTCCAGCTCCCTCCTCCTAACCAGAGACCCTGCCCACCACTGCTGCTCCCGAGCAAGGGTAAGCTGAGGCTCTGCAGAAGCTAAAGATTTCCAATGGTTAGGAACATTTACAACTGGCCCGTGCTGACCAAGGAGAAAGGCCAGGACACAATGTAGGGAGTTGCAAGGGTTAAGTATTTATTCATGCACATATGGTGTCCCAGCCAAATTGGGGCACCCTCAGTGTGGTTTTACAGAGGGTTCTTGTACACTTTGAGTGTTTAGGTACAACACAATTTAACTAATCACTAATCATAGCAAAACTCTGCAAAGCAACTGTATCCTGCAGCATTCTCACTGCTCGTCTGTGGATGCAGGTATCCCTGGAGTCAGTCTTGCTATCCTTATTTACCTACAAGCAGACAGTACAGTAGATGCCAGTCAACACTAGGAGGATCTAAAAGAGGTGCTAGAGGGGCTATGATGTAACGTTATCCCGGTTGACTCAGGATATCTTTTATCCTTCATGGACAGCTCTAAGTTTCCAAGACACCGGGTCCTTATTTGCAGGGCTGGGCTGCCCTTCTGGTTCTTCCACAGATCCACTGCCATTGAGTTTGTTTTACTTAAGCATGAACAACACCAAAGACACTGGTAAAATTTCACTACCTCAAACATTTAAGCACCTTAAAGTCAATACAATTTCATACTATAAAGAGCAGCACGTCACTTTCTGCTGGCTGCTTCTGCTCCAGCTATGTGCTGGGGTGGCTGCTGCTATCGAAATGATCACACCAGGAAAACCGATCTTCAAGCACTTCCGTGCAATGTGTATCACTACTGTCAGTGCCGTGTTGGGGAGGAAGCAGAGAACCTCATCTTATGGAGGTCCCAGAAACTACTTCAGAAAATTTTCACGAAGCAATTGCAACTTGACCTCCTGTTTTTCCCCCTCTGTTGCATTTCCTTAGTCCAATGAGATTTGCTGACTGAAAATAAAAGCTGAAGCAGAATATCGGCGTTTGTACAATTAACGTGAGCATTACCGAGCAGGGAAGTGAATCTTCACTTTGCTGAGGGGGTCGTCTACAACAATGGAGAAAACTTCACCTTCCTAAACTGGCCATCCTGTATTCAAACAATGCCAAGGGTATGACAGAGATCACACCTGAAGCACCAGGCCCATTTCTGGGGTCTGACTCTTTAGTGCCTACCTGCATTTATAAAGTAGCTTTAGAGAATGTGACAATCAGTTCTCCAGCAGGCACACAGCAGAATACTAATCAGCCTTTAGTATTCATTGAGGGGACCGTAAGAATAGTTTTAAGACTAGAAAATATGACACACAGAAGGGTGATTGCCTGGAAGTTTCACAACTTGATGTAGGCCTACAGCCCTGGCAGAGGGAGATACTATCTTACAAAACACTTAAAAAAAATTAAAAAAAAAAAATAAATCAAAGGATGGAAGTTGAAAACTGCACCAAAGCTCCTAGTGCCTGCCTAGAGCACTATTTTCCCAGCACTTACTAAGCAAGAGTCAACTTCCCAAACGTGCCACTCATTCTGAAATCCAAATGGCATTCAGGTCTGCTCTGAAAATTTGAGGACAGTGGAAGAGTCATGGAAAACTGAGGTCACAGATCCCTCAGTTACTGATAGGACTCCTCTGCTTCCAATGGCAGTATCAAAAAAGATTTTTTTCTACTGGGATGTCAGAAGAACAAACCTTCTTTACTGATAGACCTTACCCATGGTAGGTGGCCTGCATTAGTGCTGTCCAGCCATGAACATTATCCTGCTTGTCAACATCAGCATTTTTCTCAACAAGGAGCTGCACGAGGGGCAGCTGCCCCGTGACAGCTGCCATCATTAATGGAGAGGCACCGTCAACATTGCTGATATTGACTTGACTTGGATCTTCATCCACGATCTCTTTAACCAGCTGAAAGTTTCCTGCAAAACGGCGATAAAACATAATCTACATCAGCAACAGAGAACTGATCAGCCACTGAATTAATACGTGTTCTGATTTACTGACGCTGGTCTACGCTTAGTGGAATTAAAACAGAGAAAATGAAGTATTAGAGTAAATGTAACACTAAAGCTAAATATTTCTACTAATCTTTGGTCTTTTAATTAATTGGTACATCTTCCCAGGCTACCTAAAATGGTGGCATAAGCACGAGGCACTGGTTTTCTTCATTTTCCCTACCTTTCCTACATTTACAGTACAATTCTATCACAAGAATCATTTTCTGAAATGAACAACTAATCTACAAAGGCTGCACAAACCCCAGTGCATCCCACAAGTGAAGACACAAGGAGGGAATATTTCTATTAAATGGTCCTGAGATGATATTGCACAAGGAAAACTGACAATGCTGAGACACCACGATTTGCCCTTCAGTGGGATAGGTTCCTGTTCCATTTCCATTGGCCAAAATCACAGAAAGCAATAATTTTAGAATCAAAGAAAGTGGGTACAAAGGCACTTTGAAAGGTGGTGGAGGCCACTCCTTGGCTTAAGCAGTTGGAACACCACCGTATGTCACGCTGACCTGCAAGTTCCTCTTACAAAGGTGGTTCACAGATTCCAAAAATCTCTACTGATACAGTTCTACAACCTCCCAATTAATTAATCTATTACAGAGCTCACCTTTCTTGTATTCAGGAAGGTGTTTGGTTTTGTTTAAACATTGGAAATAAAATTTTAAAAAAATCTCCAATACAAAATTTCCCTACTCCTTGCTCAAGAGTAATGGGTTCTTCCTATCATCTTTCTAGCTCTTTAAAAGTGAACCTAACTTTTAAGTTTTCACATAAAGAGGCTGGAAGTCACAGAGTAATTGTCTAGATTATGAAAAGCAGTACAAAATATGCTACTGAATTTATTTTTAACAGGTTGTGGGTTTTTTCCTAAATCTTAATAAAAGTAGGAACAAGGACTTTTTAATTTAAAAAGTTATTAGGTAGTCAGGGTTATCTTAAGCAGAGAGCTTAAGCTCACCCACCTCCCTTACTTTTTTGATGACATATGGCAGGCAAAAGCAAGGAAGCAGTTAAGAGGAAAAAAAAAAAAAAGATCTCCGTGACCAAGTATTTATCAACACAGGAACAGAGGCAGGAAGAAGCAAATTATCAATTGCCATGCAAACAGAAAAATTCTCACCTCTTAAAAAGCCTTTAGATGGTAGGCTGCCTCATGACACGGGCAACCTTCAACTTAAGCACACGCAGGAACATTTTCCAAGGAAAGCCAGTCAGAACCTCAAACAAACCCCGCAGGCACTTGAATACACTCCCTAAAACTAAAGCCACCCGTGCCACCCAGCTGATTTCTTAGAACCAGAGAGATACAAAAGCAAAGAACTACTTTCTTTATGTCCCAATTTAGTAAAACATAGCAAGTAGCTTTTTTAACACAGACTTGCATCACAGACTGTGTTAAACAGAAACCCTGGAACCTACAGAGGCTCCAGAATTGACTTTGAACTGTGGCCTGAACAATTCTTAACCTGGGGAGTTGTTTATTTACCAGTGCTGCCATCCATAGTGAAGGATTTAGGAAAAAAACCCAACCAAACAAAAGGAGTATGCTGACCAGTATTCATTTGGCTCCCCACAAAGGCTCCTTCTGACCCAGCACTAACGCTTACAATTCTCAAACTAAAAGTCACAGGGGTACAAGGAGGGCAGCTGAACACTAAAAACCTAACAGACCTGAGGCTCTCCTCGGAAGAGGTTTTGGTAGCTGATGTGTGAAGAGTTAACATTTAAGAGAGCTCCCAGTGCTACTACATATGACCTCTTTCTTTGCCCATATTACGTCTGTCCATGTCCAGTTCTGGTAGCCTGACAAACCGCAAGGGTTCTGAGAAGGTGACTTAGGATGGCTGATTGAAAAGAAACAAACTGTTGCACCAAACCCAGGGTGAGAACTGAGCACCAAGGCCAGGCTTGACCATTTAAAAGACACCTCTAACTTTTCAGTAGGAGTGTAGCAACAATGAAGATTGGAAGGTAATAGTTGATTTAAACATGTATTATTGAAATCCATTTGGACAAATGTTCAGAAAAAAATGGCATTTTCCTTCATGCACACACACAAAAAATTCACTCATTTACAAATAACAATAATTTTAAAAGATCTAAAAATCCATCAGAAACTGTGAAAGCTGCTGACTCAGCTCTCTTTGGGTTGCAGCTCCCTGTTGAAAGCCAGAAGGTGAACCATACCAAAAGCTTCACAATTACATTACAGACAGAAGTGATGGGCTAAAAAACTGAAGGAAAGGTAGTTGTGCTCAACTCTAAAGCTTACTTATTCTGTATGCACCTACCACAGGCAGGAGGGGTAAAGCCAGCTTCCAGTGCACTGTGATCAAATTTTCTATGCCACATGCACAGAAAACACTAGTAAGAATTATTAGGTCCACTGCATATGCAAGGCTCTATTACCAAAGCTTCCTCATTGTCTGAGGAATCTTAGTCCTAATAAAAGGGCAGGCTGACTTAAGAAGAGACTCCTCCTTAGGACAACTCTCATGACTTCACTGAACATAAAGATCTAATCTCGCATGGGAATGCCATCTTCCAATATTTGAAGAGAAGAAGAAGAAAAAAAAAATAATATATATATGTATAAATTAAAATAGATCCATTAGGAACTTTTCTTGACTACTGAGTGACTATTATTTTTTCCTGACTGCCTATACATCTAGGACTGCTGACAACAGGCTAAAAGTACTAACAAATAGCTGAAAATAAACTACAGAAATAAATGTATTTTTTAAATTAAAAGAAAAATAAGGAAAAAAAAAAAATTCACAGGTAAAACTAGAATATCTGATGGTTTCCCATGTTAGCAAGCATGCTCTGAAGTTACAAGAGCCAGACATGGTGGGAGAGCTGTGTCAGTACTTACCCAATTTCAAAGCATGAAAGACATCAGGTTGCCTCTTTTCCACATCTGAAATACAAATATTTCCATTAGCAATTATGAAAAAACATTTAAAAATTCCAGTAAAATTTGATAGCAAAAACAACTAAACAATTTACATAAAGATACCATAAAGCATATGTTTAGATATACATTTAATAAGAACAAAGAAATTATAACATTTTTATTCCCTTTGGGAAGAACGACTCACCTGTATGGTTCTCTGTGCAGAGCTAAAGCTACACACTGTAATAAAGCACCAGTACAGGCTTCTGCCTTCCATTCTCTATCAGGAAATTGTATTTGGAAACTTCTGTGTTTCCTGCCTGAAGACTAAAATATCAACTAGAGAACCACAGTATGGTTCTGTGGTCTGGTGTAATCCTCTTTACAACAGCAAACATTCAAATAGTACAGGATTATTCTGAAAGGTAACTCAAAAGGAGTTCTACAGGCTGTTCCATTTTCAGTTCCTCTGGAATATCATCGGGTTAATTTGTGAAGGTCACAAAAATAATACTGATGATTTAACTACCAGCTTGCTATTTGTGCATTGATACCCTTCATCTCCCAGATCACCATCCCCATAATAAGAACTGTAATTATTTCAGATTTTAATATTTTGAGTGAAGGATCATTCCTTTGACATGGCTTCAAAGTGCTTTGAAACTGCTGACACTATGTGAGGTAAGGAAATAGTGACATATTTTGCACCTTCCACTCAAGCCAGCAGAACAAAACACCAGTGCTCCATACCTGCCTGGGGTCTGATTGTTGTGAGAGATTCCAAGTAGTCTTTCATGTCTTTGTGTTTGAAGCCGACAGAGATTTCAAAAGGAGTTTTATGTAGCACATTCTGGTGATCAGGATTGGCACCTTTCTCCATGAGCTGCTGGGCCAAGCTCACCTTTCCACTAACAGCTGCCAGCATTAAAGGACTCCAGCCCATAGTCTTCACAGTGTAATTACAGTCAGCTCCCCAGTCTAGCAACAGATGTACCACTGCCTCATGTCCATGCTGAGCAGCTGCCATTAGTGGAGTGATATCAGGAAGGTCATCTCTGCTGCTGCTAAGTACACTTGAGTTAAAATGGTCATAATTGTCTACAAAAGCTCCAGATTCCAGCAACAATTTCACCATGCTGACATGGCCACCTCTGGAGGCCATTGTGAGGACGCTGGCTCCTAACTTATTCTGTGCATTGAGGTCAGCACCATTCTCCAGCAAGATGTGAGCCACGCTTAGGTGTCCAAACCTTCAGAGAGAGAGAAGGAGAAGAATTAACGACTTGAATGTCAGAAGCTTCTCAAAGAAAACCAACATACTCTGAACATGGAAAGTTTTGTCACCAAATTGGCCTATCGACTAACACACCCTGGGGGATCATGCACACATCACTGAATGTGACAGTGGTCACCTTTCTGGAGGGAGGCAATCAACAGCTGAGGACTGTAAACTGAACTGTTCACAGGTACCAGTGACCATGCTCATAAACCAGGCACCTATTTAAGAGGATATTCTGGTCAAAGCAGCAACACGCTGCCCTCGCTTTCAACTGCGTGGCATCAACGCGTAACTTTGAGAGTCACTTTCATTCTTTTATTTCCAGGCCTGAATCACATTCAAGAATCAAAGCCAGTTTGTTTGCAGAGATCTTAATTAATTAACCTTATTCCTATTGAACAGAGTAAAAACTTCAAAGACTGAATGCTAAAGAAAAAAAAAAAAAGAAAAAAAAAAAGAAGACTGTTTTATGAGCTGGCTAGCCAATCTTCTGTATTTGCTTCATCCCTTGCTTTCCAGTTGTGAATCACCAACGAGCTCCCACAATGGAAGAAGGCTCAGAGAAGACAGGCATGTGCCCATGAAACTCAGAGAACAGAGCCAGTGGCCACAGCTGTAGTAAAGAAAGCTGAACTCCTCTCAACCCAAAAGGTGTCCTTTGTTTTAGAGAAACAATTCTATCAGCAGAGTGGGACAACTGGCTGTGTGAATGGCCTTCCCTAAAACAATCAATAGAAAGTGTTACCCTCCTACACTAGCCAGACCAGCATGGGGCACGCATCTACACAGCTCAGCCCAACACACAGAGCACCAAAACTGAGCAACCAAAAATCCAGTTTTGAAGAGAGCAAAGGGCTTGAGTTGGCTTCCAGCCACACATTCCTCCCTGGCAACTGAGGATGCCCAGCATCATGATCATGAGCATACAGGGACTGGTAATGGGTGTGCTGTCTTGTGGGCCAGTTGTCTGTTGCAGTTGCTATGCTAGGCGTGTGTTACGTTAGTGGTAGCACTGGGTGAAATTAAAATCCCGGGTAACATCAAATATCTTCCAATAAGGAAGCTTGGTATTAAAGCATTAAACCCTCCTTGTGTGGAATATCTAAAAGAACTAGATCAGAATACTGAACTCTTGATACCAGTTTCACCAGCAACCCAGCTTTAATACCACTTGACTAACAGAGGCTCTGGTAGTTTGTCAGTAAGCAGAAGACAACCACGCAAGCCATAGAGCCAAACAGCCAGCTAATCGTGAAAAAATGGAAACCCCCTTTACCATTCCTCAGCTGCAGAACCCCACATTTCAATAAACACAACACACTGACAAGATGCGTACTTCGCGTTCTCGTTGCAGACACCCTGCATTCCTATACTATTACTATACATTTGTACAGGGCAGCGAAGCAAATGTCAGTAGAGGAAATCCCGAAGAACACTACTGACCACTAACAGCAGAGATGAGACCAAAACTCCCCAGTCTCCTTTCAGAAAGCACCAAGTTACAGAAGGAAGCCTGCTGGGCCTGTCTGGTCCCTAAATCTATCCTGGTAGGCTCCACTGCCTCACCTCAGTAATGCCTGCAACCCCTGCACGCACCATTGATTTTATACATATATCCTACCTTCTCTTCAGTTTCACCAGGACTAACCACAGCCAGAACATTAACCATGTACACAGTCTGAAACCTGCATTTGTACAAACACTGTTTCCTTTTTGGTTATCTATTAAAAAAAACCCCAAAAACCAACAAAGAAACACGCTCTTCCACTTTCTTCTTTCTCCACAGGTTTCAATGTTATCTGCAGTACTTTTCAAATGGCAGCAAGTAACTTCTTCCCAACAGCGAGAGGGTTACAGTGATTTGAGTTATGTTTTACAAAATAAGCGTATGGTTTTCATTAAGGGGAAAAAAAAAAACCCTAAGAATGTTTCTGCAACTTCCCCCCCCCCCTTTTTTTTTTAACCTTCATAAAATAACAAAATTGTTGAACCTTGTCTTCCTTGTTCTTACTTCAAAACCAGCTGCGTGACTCACTCTTGGGGAACTTTCTATGGACTTCAATCGAAAAGAGAGATGTTGACTTTGAAACAGACTCTTTCTTCCAAGTATTTGGATATGTTATGAAACAAAAATAAATAAATCAAAAACCATTCCTCCTTGCAATTAAGCATTCAATTATTATAGGAAAGCACTGCCCTTGCAAAACACATCTGTAAACCCAAGGGGTACTTGTATATGTAAAGACAACCACAGACATCAGCATTAGCCAGACAGGGACCTCCCACAACCCAGCAGTGGGTTACGTGAAGTGCAGAGTCACTGGTGCAGAACACAACCCAGTTTTGTCATTAAAACCCTCAGCAATGATTTTCCACATCCTCCAGCGGGCCAGTTAGGAAAAAAATAGAAAAGCCAAGCGAAATGGATTCTTTCTGTTTGTTTCAGTGTGTTTTATATCAGAGATGAATTTTCAACAGGTTAGAGAAGACACACACATATTCAAAAAAAAAAAACCAACAAAAAACCAGAAGACGAACTAAGGGTGTGCATGTGTCTCATCTCCACGGAAGGAAAGAGGGGCGCAGAGTTTTCATGCTCAGGTTGCTGCTGTGGTTCTGCACCGCCCTTACCCAACGAATACCACGCGCTGCTTCACTCACTGCATCCTTAACGTGGCAAGAGAAAACCTAACGCCGCAGCGTAACACACCTCGAGATTTCAACTCGACAGCCCCTCCCCACGTGCCCCCGGGAAGGTAACAGGTGAACACCCGGATCCCCCCCGGCAGAACCGCCGCAAACACCGGCAGCCACCGGCCGCGGCCTACAACATGGCGCCTCCCCACCCGCCCGCCGCCCCGCGGCGCTCCCAGTCGCCCTCCCTCGGCCTGGGGAGAGAGATTTTCACGGTGCCGGGGCCGCCGCCGGCG